>SNQN01003656.1:0-46175 GCA_008642245.1 Bassia scoparia | reverse complement strand
AGTTTCCGACTTTTCTGACTCCCCCACTTCTAGGGAACTTGTGCAATGAGATGAATAATCGCCGATGCTCCATACATACCATCTTTTTTTCAAATAGTGTCAACTTCAGAAGTTCATATTCGTAATGTTGTCGCTTATAGATGCTCCCGGAAAAAGGTGGAATTGAGGGGAATCAAAGACATTTTCGAAGTAAATATATATAAATATTAAATACAAAATGTAAAATTTAATACACAAACTCTAATGATCTCATATCATATGACTTCAAAGATTAAAGAGGCATCATTATGCTCTTTGTCCAACATTTAATGCTGCGAGAAACTTCGCGCCTTATTACCATGCTGGTCATCATAGGATTGTAGACGAATCTCAAAGGCGTGGCATAACACAAAGGGTAATTAGGGTATGGTGCCAGAAGATTCTCTGCGACCATCACTTACCTAAGAAAGACTTGAAAGCTCCCATATGGTGAATCCGTGTTTGTTTGTAATCAAAAATACCTAGTGAATAATGGGCTCGAACCCATTTTTGAATTATTCTCTCATGACAGGCTTATAGTTTGATCACCTCAATAGTAAACGACAAAAAGATACCGTGTGATTATCTCTAGGTTACAACAAGGTTGTATTCTTGTAGATAATACATTGAATTTTCTTTGATGTTATTCTAGGGTTATTCTTAAAATATCTCTTCGTCCAATTATTTCCTTACATCAGGAAGGTGCATATCGATTGTGCTTGCCAAGTTGTTGGCGGTCCGAACGGATGGCTCTTCTTGAGCAAAGGCTTATTGATTATACATAGTCATGATGTAATTACTTCGGGTAGGCCGCTCAATGATTAGTTGATGTTGATATTTATTTAACTGTATGTCTATCAGTGTACATTGTGTAATCTCACCTTGGATGCTTCGAATAGTCCTGTCGAGGAACTTAGACACTAACATAGAGGTTAGTTTCCACATCAAATGAGTACAATTGTTACTCTCTACTCGACTTCTTAAATGTTAATGTTATGCTGTGGTAAGATATTATTCCATACTTGATAAATTTAATTGTTTTTCTAAAATTTAACGATGTCGGAAAACTGATGTCTAACCCTACCACTTCGGAGAAGTTTCTTATCCTATATAGTTGTGGATTATCATATATTTTGTGGTTCAAGTAGATAGTCTAATTTCTGTACTTTTGGTTGGAGTTTTTTGCTGTGTCTCATTAACAAGTACAACAATAAGGTGTAATCCTCTCCTAATTACTTGTCCTAAATGTGCGTAGTGTGTTTTGGTATGCTAACCATCTTTTGATTCTTTAACATATAAACAGTATCTAATTTCACTCTTTTGCTCAAATTCCCCCTTTCTTTCTCTATCTTTTTTATTAATAAGATACAGAAATAACTAAAATGTATGAATTTTATTGGTTTGCTTTTCATTTTCCACAGGTGCTAGTTTCTCTATCTTTACCTCATATGGGGCCACACATCAATGCTTCATGAAGAATTGAAACATGGGTGGAAAGAAACTCTTTATCTTACATACGTGAGGTTTCTTTTTAGACTGACATTACAGATCAACGAGTGACTATATAAAATAAAAAATGGAATTTTAGGGTACTGTATAATTTTTTAATTGCGCTCCAGATATCCATTAAGTGTTTTCGATGTGTTAAACTAAAGAAAATATATTTGTGTTATTGCGCGTAGATTCTTGCAATTTTAGTGCGTAGTTCATTTTTTATAGTTAACAATGGTAGTGTGAAAGTGAATCGACAGTACAAACTACTTGAATGCAATCTAATCTTTTTCATCCCTCTTTACAAATTACAGCGAGACATGACAACTCCCTCTCCACTCTTCAAGGAAATCGATTTGGAAACATAAAGGAGTAACGAATCGAGCTTCGGCTGCCACAGTTACATTAGAGTGTGAATTTTTCCTTCGAAAGGAGACTATAGTATTTGTTATATGTGTTGTATACCATTCCAGCTCAGTTGAAATTTTGTGGTTCTACTGGTCATCGCACTTTAGTCTTCAAGGGTAGATGCTACATTATCTTGTTCCAAATCTCTGTAATTAAGTTTGTTGTTCTATCTGTTTGTTTTATAATTCTGTTTGTTATACGTTAGTGTTGCTGCAAAATTGGTTGTGAGTTAGGTTTTTTTAATTTCTCGGTGCGTCATTGTTTATACTTTTTTTATGTTTTTCGATTTTCTCATTTATTTTGTGTTGCATTTTTGATATGGAGTTTTAATGTACTTTGTTCTTTTCCTCATTTTATTTAAATCTTTTTACTGTAACATTTGACAATTGTTCATAATCTTTTACTGTTAGATTTGTTTTCTCAAATGCAAGAAATGAAGATATTTAGATAGAGATTATGATTCATGATTATTGCGTTTCTAATGTATTAAATTCTTGATAGCTATTTTAATCATAACTCATCTAATCATTTACCTGATCAATTATTATATAAATTGAATATTTTTTTCAAACTAGCTCAATTATCATGTGTTCCTATATGTTATATCAAAATTTTTGTATTATTTTACCCACATTTAATAGAAATGGTATTAATATGTACATGTGTTCCCGGCGCGCGCAGCGCGCCGTGTACTACTTTAATTTATTCTTATAATATAGTTAATTTTTTGTCAAATTTTTTGATTGTTTTAATGTAATTGTAATTAACCGTTGGTTTTTGTTTATAGAAAATGAAGTATTCTCTGACACGGTTTTAGGCAAACAACTATTGAATAATACTTACGATTTGTTTTAAGCTTCTTAATTATTTTAATGTAATGATATGGTTACAAGCAGCAGCCATAAACATAGACAAGTCTAATTAAATTGAAAAGCTATTTAAATTAACGAGTAAATTAAGCTATTTTGTATTTGATTAATGAAGCTTGGTCTTTGAACCAGGTTCCTGAACTGTACCACCTGTGGTCCACTACTAAAAATAAGACAAATGTTTTGTGAGAAATTTAATGAAATTAACCAATTACTTCCTCCGTTTTTTTGTGTGGGTTGTTTTCCCCCTCATTTTCTTTGGCGCATAAATTCAAATGGAACCAAATTACCAAATTCAAATTTAGTTCATTTATTGGCTGCCAACCACTATATACATACTCCCTCCTATATCAAAATTCACCAAGTTTTGTTGTCCAAAAACAGCGCCATGAATTAGAAATGGTTACAAAAAATAATTTTACTCCACCACACTAAGCACCCTAGTTTTAGATACACTACCACTAATTAAGTTACAAAATCATTACAATCCCAACTAATGTTAAAATCATCTCAAGCCAATTTAAGATCAGTATAGATGCAAGAAGCAAAAAATGGAATGCTTGGCCCTTGACATAGCTAAATGGTTGCACTCCCTCCCTTCGAACTGAAGGCCACCCTAAGTTAGTGCCATTAATTTCCACACTTCAACAATTATAATCCATAATGATCGTCATCAAAGACATGCATCATCATTCAATGATCATAATTCATAATGCTAGTCAGTAGAATCTGCAAAGAAAAAAAACTATTTTCTCCTCATCTTAGTCTTCGTTAATTCTATTCTGCAACATTGGCAACGAACACATGCCTCTCGACTCCCTTTCTCCTTGACCATTTACGAGATAGCTGCCACTTAAATAACCGCATTCACCCTACAACATTGCAACATATGAACAATTAAGTACATTACTAGTTTAGATAAATCTAGGTAACATTAACCCGTATGTTTAAAAGTTTAGATTTGTATTTTTGAAAAAATAATTGGATAAGTTAAGTTCAATAAAATAATAGTTGAATAGAACAAACCCTATATAACACTATTCACAAATTTTTAATCAATTTGTGATTATTATGTACTCGGTAAATAAGTTTATAGCCATTGAAGACTCGTCGTAATGTGTAGATTATTAATATCTAATTTGTATAATTTTTTCATATGTACAACTAAAGATAATGTACGAAGTATTGTAAGTTATGCAATGAAAAACCGTGAAACTTTAGAGATTAAAGTATTGAGAACGAGGATACACTTAATTATATGTCTATAGCACACCGTAATTACAATAAGTTGTATTCCTTTGGCCTTTAAATTTATTTACAAAATGTTATCCAACAACCTTTGTACTGTGTAAGAACAATGATAATCGTTCCACTGCACAAAGTAAAATTATAACCTTTTAAGATTGTAAAAACTTAACAATACCAGAGAGAGTAATCATACATGACTATGCACTATATTTCATTGTATGATTGATTCACTTCTTGCAGCAAAACTGTTAAAAGGAACCTCCCTGGATCTATTGTGACTCTCCAGCAGATGTCTTGGCCAGTATTGGCAAGCAAATCTTTCTGGACACTCATTCTACTGAGTTAAAGCTAGATAATTGACTATGATGAGAAGAATCTACGATAGAATTTTCACCCAATTGCTCTCCCGACTACCTGAGGCTAGTTGCTGAGAAAGCTCACTGCAAACTGTAGCTATTATCTGTTTAAGTGGTCCATGGGGAGCTTACTGCTAATCCTGATTATGTACACTGTTCGCCTTCAGAAATGGATTGATGCAAGGGTGCATATGACAGGAGCATGGTTGTTCTTCACCATTGAAAGTTGAAAAACAAAATAAATCAAAAAAAGGAACAAATGGCTAGGAATATAAGAATGCAGCCAGCAACCCCAAACCCCAATCCTCATCACGAGTCCCATTAATAACACTCCACTATCCACATGCTGACAAATCCTACAGAGTGTTGAAACCATGCCACAGATATTACCTGCTCTTACATATCCAATATTTTTCCAATCTATATGCTTCAGGCTCCCATTACTGAGAAACAGATTCTGAGTTTGAATTCTTTCTGGTGGACCAGAAATTAAGCACAGGTATACGGAGTAAAACTCGATAATTAAATGAATTCAAAGATGCCAGAGCAGGAACACAAATAACATAATAGCCTTTCACTTGCGCAACTTAGATGGCATCAATATTTTTTCTTCTCATTAATATCATAATGCTCAATTTGATTTATATTTAAATTCTAACACATACCATGGACGCCAACATCTTATTATAGTAGGAATAAAACTTCTCACACCACGCTTAAGATATTGGTTTATAATATGTAGAACATAATCGAACTCCAATTGGTCAATGAAAGTTATGTGGCTACAAGCCTAAGTAAGACAGAGTGAAGAGGACACACTGACTTTAACGAGTATTCGAGAATGTTATACTCAAGTATGTGAACCTTAACTTACTTGGAAGCAATATATGGCCTTTACCAAAGTATTGCCTTAAATACTGACCTGATAAACTCTTACATTTCTCCTTATGCCAACCTTTCGTAACCGCGGATGAGGCAATACATAATGCTCCCGTGTGTAACAAGTCTTGCCGTAATCCCTCTGATGTCTAGCAGCAGGGCCTACAGGGTAATAGTCTGCTAATAGACTCTTGCCATCCTAGAATCATATGTGAAAAGATTTACCTCTATAGACTTTTCATACAAGAGTATATAATTAATACATATTACTAGTTTCACCAGGTGTAGCATTGTTAACAGCTGTGAACATGATTTTGTTATTAATTTAAAATGATTCAAGGCCAGCCCAAGAGGCTGCTACACACCAGTTAGGGTAATAAGACTGTGTACATAATATACGAGTTACTCTTCATATTTGCTGTATGTGGTATATTATGTAGTTAGCACTTCAATTCTTTGCATAATGACAATTGTTCCGGATGAATAGAATCTTGACCATTAAGAAATCACCCCCCCCCCCCTTAATTTACAGCCTTTTCCATGATAGAGATCCTCCAGCGATTGCTGTTGAAAGTAGTACCTGATTACGTGCTAATTTTGAAAGCTGTAATGGACAATATATCATATAACCGTCCAAAGGAAAAGTAACCGATATGTTTATAGTTTGTAAGTTAAATGAAAATGAGAATAGGAAAATGAAGAGTGTGAGCACTCTATGTTTCTCATTCGGTGGTGGTATCTTGTGAGTGAGAAAATGGTTCATTAGGGCAGTAGATAATGTGTTTACGCCAATATTTCTATATGTCTAAGAGAAGATCAGAAAGATTTCAAGCTGGAAGGGGAGGCTGCTAATAGAAGCCAACACTTCCATTCTTCTTCCTCACCCTCATTTGCTCTCTTGTTGATGTCTCATCGAAATTGAATTGGTGTCCAGCCCGAAAAACAGTGTGCCAAGACTCCCTGAGCCCCAATGCACAACGATCATTGAACCAGTGATATCTTTTTGCTTCAAAGGGCGCTTCAAAAGGAGAACTAACATAAATGGAAGATAAATCACATCTCAATGGTGTTTACCAAATTTTCTCCCCTCCGTTTTAGCTCATCCTATTTGGTTTCTAAATACTCCAACTCCTATAAGCTTGCTTAGCTCACAAAGAAGTTCTGGCTATTTGTGTGAGAATATCCGTGGGTACTTGGCACCAACCCAGTGTCCAGCAACACAACACCTAAATTGCTAACATATCCCACCATCTTTTGTCTTAATCAAATGCTCCAGTTAAACACGTCTAATTCGAACAAATACTCTCTAAGCCTCAAATAACCATAAATTCGACACAAAAATAAGATAACCAAATCCTTATTCAAAACCATTGCATAAGTTTTCATAATCTTCTCAAAACAAGTTCCTAAATGCCAGTATACCCAATTTGGCAAAAAAAATCATCACCAATAACCCTTAAGACTTACGACCATCATAAGCAATCATAAGCCAGCAAAACATCAATCACCTCATTTCGACACATAACATTAACAATGCATAACACTCCTCAAGAAATCATTTCTCATCCCCATATCACTTACATATTCCTTCGCAGCTATTATAGTGCCAGAGTCATCACGAGCTATGTGATGGATAAAGAATTCAAAATCTTCTCTGGTTATCAAAATATGAACTTTCAAACGCCTCAGGAACACATAAAAGCTGGAGTGAGACCGCATCATCCATCTAGAAGTACCACTACCATGTTTATTTTCGATCTCAATTAAGAGAATAGTATTCTATCGCAACACGACGATAGATTATCTCCATCATCTCTAAAACCATGAAGTTTATTATCGTACTATAGAGTGAGCCAATCGACACACAACTCGACCAAAAAATTTTAAACTTTAATACGTTATCGTTATTATTTGCCCTAACATTAAAATCTCTAGACCTCTGATAACAATGCCTCATTTCATGATTATCGCTTGCTATTATCGCAATAGCAGTGTATAATACCATAATAATCAAATAATAATTCCATGATCCTACGAATGAGAACACTATCATTACCTCCGAAAAAAGCAATTAGTAGATCTCCATTAGAACCAAGAAATATGAATGAGCGAGAAGATATAAATTGAAGCCGATATTATAGCAATAAGGGTAATATCACTGGAAGCATAAAGTTAATATTGTAGGATACAAGTACGAAATAGAGATATCTGTGCAAAGGAATATAGTGATAAGAGAGTATTGAATACGCATAGAAACAATACGTAAAACCCTGAGACAAACAAAGGATGGAGAGAGCCATGAATGATGGCCTAGCAAGCAATAAAATGGCGTCATTACAGTCATCGCTTGAAGCACATAGGACGCAATTTACCATCAGATGAGCAGGGGCGAAAAAGCGGAAGGCTTCAACTGTTCATCATTCATAAGCAACAATTTTTGGTAGTAGTTATTCTTCGCTGTATTTTTCCTTACTATTAGTAGCAGAATATGTAACTATTCTCTCGGTATATGATTTTAATGGGTTTGTACATAAAAATAACAAAAAAAAAAATTCTAGCTCCTAGTTATTTGTCTCTCATTTGCAGTGTATGAGAAAGGACAAATCCGAGATACTATACATGGGCATACAATAGAGTTCTCTCATATATATAAAAAGAAATATATGAAAAATAGATAGTAACGATAAAGTTTGTTGACGGTTTATTAGCTGGAGAACAGACCAAGCTTTTGTAAAGCATCTCCACAAAAGCTAGCTAACATAGAGACACCACATGCTCTTTGTCAAATTTCGCGAAAGCATGACTTTGATGAGAGCAGGAATAACATGCCTCAAAGCTTGCGGTTATAATTACTTCTCGAGCTTTCCTGATATGTATTCTCGGTTGTTTACTAGTTGTATTTATGCGCATTGTAACCCCTCTGGTCCCAACTACAGCTAGATTTATACCTATTACAATAGTCGCTCTCGTCCGAATAAGTGAACCTCTCGTTGCCTAAAGGAGCAAGAACTCCGTATTGTATGTTTGAAGTAGAAAGAGAGTATGGATTTTCCATGATGGTATGCTGACTGTGTTATGTGAGTAATAACTTAAAAGTGATGTATTAGTCTATAGAGAGTAACATACATGAATTCTTCCTGTGAAGTGTGATGGGAAAGGAGAGTATGAGTGAGGCCACGGAGAACCAAATTTGACGAGATGCCGTGACTAAAATAATAGCGCTCATGAGCAATGGAGGCTTGCGTATATCCGGCTCCTGGCTCAGAGTCCGGTACCTATAGACACGCCTCATATTGTGTCTTTAACTCTAAAATCTGATTTTTTCTTGAGTACTTTCCTCGGATTGGAAATGCCTAGCACCCCCTTTTTGCATTTAAGAAATACAGGTTTCTAGGGGGTTCTAGGAATCTAATTCCGAGTAATAATGGTTTCTTTTTGTGTGGAAATTAGTAAATACCAAGATCTCTCTAATAGTGCGTGCGTTTTTTTTTGTGTATTTTTTGCGTATTTTTGATTTTTGATAAAATGTGTGTGTAATGGAAGAAAGTTCATAGAACTATTATCAAAAATAATCGTAAGAAAGGATATAACTCAATATGAAAAATGATGTGTGTTCGAATCTCAGAAAATGAGAGGAATATGTCTACTTGAATATATGTGTATAAATTTGTAAATTTAAATAGTTATCAATACACTTGATTATTATACACTTTATTTTTTAAATAATAGTAATGTTACATAGACGTGACTAGAAAATTTGAAAACAATATGATAAAGAAACTAAAAGCAAATAAATTGAAAAATAATTTTATGCATATTTAAACTCTGTATCTCTCGAACCTATAAATGCCTTAATGAATTAATAAACTGACCGCATACTTAATTGTTACGAGTTCAACTGCGCTCTCTTGTACTTTCAGAGTATCTAAATATTTCTCCGCATACAGCGAAACGCGCAGATGGAATATCGTATTCAAATACTAAATTTATCCGTAAATGTTCAAGGTAGTGTATCTTCATTCTACGGATTAATCTTCCTATTTGTAGGGTTTAGATACCAATATTAAGTAAGTAAGATCATTTGTCTAATATCAACATATCCACCCCATACAGTGTGAGATGAAGAAAGAGGTTGATTGAGGATGGCATATTTAACTAATATAGTTAGATGGGGTTCAACCGTCGTCACTTGGACAGTGTCGAGTACTTGCCTTGATGAGTTTTGGCCATTCCTGGCATTTTTGGGACTTTTTGTTTACCCTGGCTAGACAACCTGAAGCCTCTAATTCCAAGACTGGGTTCTATTTCTGCTTGCCTAGAAAAAATTTCGAATGCTCCTGGACCATTTATTATTTTATAAGTAAATGGGTCTGCTGATTAGCCTCTGCGTTGGGGTTGTCCCAAGCTTATAGAAAAAAATGGGATGATGACTCATCTAAATAGTTCTAATCATAACTACACAACGGCCTCACACCTAGTAGAAAAAAGCTCAAAAGCTACGGTTATTTAGGGGGTTAAAAGTCGTGTGTTCTCAACCGCAATCTTTTGGGCGTCGCAACTTTTGAGGAAAATCCTTCAAAAGTTTGTGATTGTGTATAAAACTTCAGACTTTTAATGACCAATAAAAATTACAAAAAATTAAAAAAATTAAAATGATGCCTAATTCTTAAAATACACAAAAGCATCAATTGTCATTAAATTTTTTTTTCTTCTAGTTTATTTGGGTTAGTTTGAATTATGAAACAAACTGCTAAATACTAAGATCTAGATCTTCTCTGGGTCCCTAAAATAACCCCATTGCCCATATTACAAGGATCATCACATTTACACTTCGTGGACGAAGTCCCAGGCTCAAAAATTTAGGGGACCTACATTAGTTAATTTCTTTAACTATTAATTTTGTGAGTCCCGATATGTATCATCTTAAAGGTATTGATTAGTTTTATTTGAGATACCAAAAACCTAGTTTCAGATTTATCTCCTATCACTTATATCCCCTTCCACCACACCAAAATAAAATGATGGTCTCCCTCTAAGGTTCAAGTCGATGGATGATAGCTTTAAGTATGACAACTTCTTGGTAATCCTCAAGTATGTGTGTGCGCCCAAGCACCAAATGACTAACTGTTTATCCCGATCTCATAAAAATAAACTTATAGTGTTGGGGTCCCTTCGCTCAAAAAAAGAAACAAAGAGCACTAAGCTTGAGAGTTTTTAATCTCTCTTATTAGTTATATATATAAAGAAATTCTTCCAATTTTAAATTATTAGCCGAACTCATAGAATAGCCGTATGAGACAATCAGGAGTAACATTTAAGAACGTGTGAAACAGGTACCGGTAACACTTTAACCGAATCTCAAGGTCACCGCGGCTTATCATCCGATTACACTCTCATACACACTTACAGCGCGCACGTTCCCGACTCACAGTGCCAACACCGCGTTCTTCATTTTCACGCCCGTCCTTGCCCACGGCACAACACGCGAAGCAGCTTCACACAAACATAGCACAACCCACTCCACTCTACCCCGCAACCGCAGCAGGCACAAAACTCAACACCATATATCGACCACTTCGACCCAAAACCACTACTCATCAAACAAGATTTTCGAACAATCGAAACTACGAACCAGCCAACCACGCTACTTAAATTGTACCAATTGGTGTGAATTATCCCCAATCAAATGGGAGTCTTGTGTGCTTCCGATTTTGTACGTTTCAATCAATCTCATAAATCAATCTGAGCTCGAATTGTTCCCCAAATGAATTCGCTTGGGTGTCAACCAAACCTAGAACGGGTAACGCAACATAGGGGCGCACAACCAAATCGAGGAGAGAGTTAGTCTTTGAGCGGGTTGGTGGTAGTGTTCATTAGGTGTATCGATGATGGGGTATGGACTCATGTTTAGGACTTAATTTAAGGAGTGGTTTGTGTGGTTTGAATGATGGGTTGTGTCGTGGTTGGGCGTCGCTTAGTGATCGTGGTGGGATTCTCGATGAATAGATTGGTAAGTGTGTTCCGCGAAACGAGAAGGTGGGACAGGATTTGGAGTTTGATTAAAATGTGGTTATTCGCTAATGCTGGTTGCTACTTTTAGACAAGACAAAATGTCTGAATTGTGTGGGTTATTAGAGGTTGCGATTTAGAGAAAAAGGATTGCAGACAAAAGTATTCAGAAAGGAAGCACGACAAACAGTGTATGTGTAATCCGTGACCGGAGAGGGGTGGTTTAGAGTGGGGAGTATGAGAGTTTGCGTTAGCACTTTGAATAGTAGAAGTGCAAAAAATAGAGAATTATTAAGGAATGCAAATGAAAAAAGAAATGCGGGATTCATATCCGTGGTTTATGGGTAAGGTGAAAACTAGAATAAACCTACAAGAAAGAGATAAATGAATGCAACGACGGAGGTGAGTTTTTTGATTGAAACTGGTGTAGAGATCCTGGGTGAATAAGGCGCGACAACAAGAAACAAGAACATCTCGTCAAGAGGCCTCGCATGGGAATCTCAGAAAAAAGATATATCAAACTAGGTTTAAGATAAGAAGAAAAATATTCAAGATAGAAGAAAGGTTGAATTGATTTATTATCTCCATAAGATAAGATTAACTTTTATCAGAAATCTATCAATGGGTTATCTTTTATCCCCAAATACACACAGTCGCCCTAAATAGCTTTAATGGTATAATTATGGTATTTTAATACCAATTCCAACAAATATGACTCGAATGTGGTTCTTCATCTCAGATCTTCAAACATCAGTCACATTTTAGATATTACCATATCTCTTTGGCCAACTTTTGTTACACTTATCTATAGCACTATAGTACGGGGTAATTATGTTACTAGAGTAATGCTATATTAGCCAATTATTTAAGGCTATTATGTGATATTTTTTCAGATGCGTCTAGAGTATAATTACTACAAGAGTTGCACAATTTTTTTAATGAGGTAATTATAAAATTCATTAAATAGTTGAGATCATGGACCCTAAAGTAAGGGATCCAATTGGAGAGGGGCATTTTTTATTACTCATAGGTCCAAGAACCTACTTTAATTTTGAGGGAATTAGGGACAGGAGAGCAGATCTGCGAACATATCATAAAATCATTGATTACATAGAATCCATCATATCTTATGTTTGATTTGAAATGGTAATTAGACGTGTATTCATATTAATATCATACTACCTATGGCCGTCATAAATTCTTATACTTTTGGATTCTTGTCTTTACTTCACTTATCTTTAAGCTTTGATTTCCACCAAACAAGGGACCACTTGGAACAGAGACCACCAGAGACAATTGAATAGCCATCTTTGCTTAGACTCCTCCTATATAATAGTCGAGTTATACAAGTTCATAGTGTCAAAAATGGATAAATACACCATATACAATATCATTTTATTAACACCGGTTCATCTCTCTATTTTTTGTTATGCAAACTACCCAGTGTATCTATAATCCGTGACAAGCTAGTGGCGTGCTGCTATATAGTTTGTAACATACGTAAGACCCCTCCATCCAATAAGAATGCAAGTAATATTATATCTAAATTAAATACCAATACTTTTTCAAAAGGGTGACTTCAAGGCCTTAATAATCTTGACTACTACATTGCTACTTGGAATACAACATCTTCTCTTTTAAGTCTATTTGGATCCCATTTTTAGGTGTTCTATGTAAGAATGAGAGTTCAGGATATATAGAAAGACCATCCTTAAAAGTTGGACTAAATTCTGATTACTTATGAGGTGGATTAGAGGGCAGATCATCAAGTGTGGACCATTACAACAAAATAAAAATTTGAATTTTATTAGGTGGAAACCATGAATGTGAATTATGATATATATATTTTCCAAATAAATTCTTTGCTTTTACCCACAAAATTTCCTACTATATCTCAGTACATTTGTATATTGGATTTTGTTATATCCTACGTACTTATATTCTTTTCACAAACCATGTTGACTTTTGTTATCGAATCGAATGTGTCAAAAGCTTTTAAAAAACCACATTTAGATTAAAGAGCGGGGTATATTATCACCAAAGCAAACTTTCCTATCATCGAATTAATTAGTCTCACAAAACAAACTACCTTTTTCCTTATCAATCATAATCATACAATAAACTATGACACCTGTAGATACCTACATTTTGTCGCTCTAACCAAAAAGGGCCAATGATAAAGAACCCCTCATTCAAGACACACACAAAGTCAATCAAAGACATAGTTAAGACCATTGACAAGCCCTAAAAAAGGCAAAGTTCCTTACACGAACACCTCTTTCAAGTCCATTAGCACTTCAAAAATAACGTTTTATTTTCAAATAATTTTAATTATTTTTAGACAACTCTCTCTCTCACAGAATTTTTCAGGATTTGTCTAAAGCAATTTTTGCATTTTTTCAGAGTTTCCAACAATTTTGAGAGTGTGTGGGTGCAATAATTAATTAAATTTCACAATCTGTTCCAAAATTCATTGAGAATTTTAACAACTAATACTTAAATTTCACAAGGCATTTTTATTATTTTTTCCATAATTTTTGGATTTATGGTTTAATACTTACGAATTTCTTAAGAAAAAAATCTAATAAAATCGAGCAAAGCGGGCCATCCCGGGATAATTTGCCTCGGGAGGTTACAGCAGTTACTTTCAATCGTATAGTTCCAGATATAATATAGTCCATTGTATCGTGTGATTGTATAAATCCCATATATGTGACAATATCTTAGCTTCTGATGACAATATCATATTGTTATATAGATCACGGTCTCAAGATTTATTATTAATTTAATAAATGCATTTTGTTATATTTGATTTACGATCTCAATATTCCTTAGACAATGGGCAAGTGGAAGAACTCCGCATTACGAAAATCCCATTAAAAATCGTTTAAAAATATAAGTATACTTGCCTAGAAAATGGCAAATGCTGCTTTTGAAAATATCATACGCGTAAATATAACCTCCTTCCATGGCGCAATTGCCAGAGATTATCTTATTCCCATGATTAGATGCATTTATGTCTTATACCAGTGCCTCTTCTTGCATACTTTTGGAAACATGATTATCGACCCTTGCCTATAAATACAAAACCTCTCCCGACTTATTGCAACGATCTTTGGATGACCTTACTCTTTCTTTCTCTCTCTCGTCAAACTCTCTCACACAAATACATTCAAATACAATTTCGCATATTTAGGATCTAGAGGAGGGGCTTTCCTTAGGAAGAAGTATTTATATGCGGTTAGAGCGGTAAGAATTGTTTAATCGTTTATAGGCTCGACAAGGGTTATACACAATTAAGATATCGGGTCCAAAGCTTAGTCCTTGGTCTTCGACATCGTGTTACCCGGACGAGGTAAAGTAGACTATTTGATGTAGACTACAAGAATTTAGTTTTTGTAAATCATCAAAAATAATGTTCAGTTATCGCGTCCTTTTGTGTGAAATAAATAAGCAAATATTTCATGTTTACTGAATATAGAAGATACAGGTCGAGCTTTTTCAATATGTAAAGTATATAGACGAAGAATTTATTTGAGTAATACTTCTATGTAATAACAAATGGTCGGTAAAAGATTGAGAATGTGGAAATCTCTATTCACTCCAAATCAGGCAACCTTATAGGCCATTAACTTATCACCACATCCTCGCGAATGATAGTTGACTTTTATTGCTTAAATAGATCTTTGGATGCTTGGTCTCACACCTATAATATGCTTTATACTAAATAAGAAGACTTCAATTTCATGTTTTCATTGATCAATGAGAAAATTTGCCTTGATAAGTAAGTATATAACCGGATTAATGGTACATACTGGCATTATAGACATTCTACTTTAAGAGAAAAGTGGACTTGTCAATTACAGAGAGTATTAGAGACTTAATTATGATGCCACAAAAAACTAGACATTATTTGCCATAGTATTTTTTTAAACAACCCGCCTAGTAAACTTGCATGCTAAGGTTTTAAAACGGAAAAGTTGTTTGCTTCTTTGACAATGAACTCGCAATATACTGAGAGAGGCGTAGAGCAGGGGTGTTGTGCACTACTTCACCCTTTACCCATTGTCCCCTAATCCAGACCTTGGGTGCAACTACTAAACATGGAGTCTTTCGGCCTTGCTTTATGCAATTATAGGCAAGGCTTAAAACGGGTTCCTGGAGCTTCCCAAAAGAAGTGCAATGTGCGGTGGCTCTTCCTTTACTCATTTTCGAGTATAACACACAACTCCAGGCATACTCACAATTGCTAAATAGGCAAGATTCAACTTCTGCAAACAAATCGAACCGCCCTTAAATCCCTGTATGTACCCCCGGAAGCAAGATGAACCGGAACCTTAGTCCGGCCCAGGCGTGACGCTCCCACCTGGCATTTTACTTGCGAGTGAGCAACTTGCCGCTAATGAATTTTTATTCTATCATACCAAAACTGCCACAATAATCCTATAAAACAAGCTTAGCTGCCCAATAAAATTTTGTTTTGTTGAGTCATGCCACATATCTTTTGTGTTGACGAACACTAGAAATATTTGAGTGGCATGTGAGGCACAAGATATATATTTTCATTTATTTCCCCTTCTTTACTATTTCAAACATGCTGACCATTCCAATACCAAACAATGATCGAGTATTGGCTTTATCCTAATATTCACATCATTCTACAAAACACTCAGAAGTCCGTTAGCGAAACACATACCAAATATGCGCTTCACTTCGGCTTGTTATTACGAATTATTTTCAATTACTTCATTGTATTTTTCTTCGGCAGAGGCAAACATACGTGGTGCGCACTAAAATAGTTCGCAATATCTTAACATAATCAGACTAAAAAAAACAGAACATGCAATAGGGTTCACATATACAAGTATCACAATCAATATTTAAAGTAAAAAATAATCAGAATATTGAATCATAAAATCTTTCACCCAAATGTTGGATAATTTTCTTTCCCTAATAAATAGCAATTGGCCACATCGAGGTTTAATTTTCACACCACCTATATTCATAAACTATTGCCAACAAATCCGCAAACTAGTACATGACTTTAATTATTTTGAACCATTGTTTGAACTAACTGACATAACAACAATTTCAAATGTGGTCGTGCAGCTTGTGGCTCAAATATCTCTGAGAGTTAGTTGGGTCGAATTTTGGTTAAGTGCTATTGGAATATGCATATGGGCTCAAAATCGGACTTTTAGTAAGTGTTTTGGTGTGGTGTGGTGGTGTGTGTTTGATCTCTTGTTAGCGGCGAAGCGTTTCATGGGTAGTGGTTAGGAAGTGTGGTTAGATTTTTAGGCAACTCATTTTCTTGATGAGGCTGGCGAAATATTTGAATGTTGGGGTGTTTTGATTTGGGTTGCACGGTCAAATGCGAAAGGGATTGTTGTTGTGCGTAAGTAGAAGTTGTGAATGTGTGTTTGTGGGGGTTGTGGCTATTGTGTGTCAATTGAACTAGAAAGAGCCCTCTGTTCTGGAAGGTTATGTCGTAATATGGATTGTTAAATGACTATGAACCTCACCTTTAGGTTTAATCTCTCAGCATAAAAGGGTGATACCCTCCGCCATGATAGGCACAAATACTTACTATCAGTGGAAAGAGTAGGCAGAATGTGCCCAAAGCGAATTTGGAAATATTTTTATACAAATGAGTCTTTGAAAGGCGGGGCTGTGTCGTCGTCGAGATCATCGCTGAATAAAGGATCACTAAACTATGCTACGAGGTGCTTATATATCGATACGGTGATGCCTAACTATGTAGGTAGGGCCAATGGAGGCTTGAGGAGTTGTGGGTCGAATTCTCATAGAGGATAGGTTCACATTTATTTGATGGGTACTTGTTCCGCTGAACCGAGGTGACTTAACCAGTGATCGAGTTAAATCGCAAAGGATAATAGGAAGATAAAGGGCAATAATTGTGAAGTAGTGGTTTGAGGACATGAAAAAGTATATAGAAAGTAAAGAACTAAAGATCAGTAAGTATGTTTGTATGCTTTAAAGTATCATCCCAGTGTAATATGGGAAATCCGTAGTTTTGTTACCCCATTGGAGAAGTCGATACCAGCGGTAAGAAAATATGTATCTATACAGGATAGATGGTGCACGCATAAGAGAAATACAGTTTCGAAGCTAGCAGTTATCCTCACTCAATCCATTAAATCGCGAACTCATGTATTATGCATATTGTTGAATTTGTGCTTGTCCTTTATTCTTAAAACATGTTACTGTAAGCCTGTACCTTTGTGGTAGTGTGTTAAGATGGAAGTTTTGAGGTTCTTTTTTCTCATACTTACATATTTAGACTTAAGAGTAAATATAGATTATCGCCTAAAAATCCTTCGATGCTCAAAGTTGTTTTCTAAGTATTGTTGGCTCGGTGTTTCAATGTAAGATCGTGGATGATTGTTTCCTAATATAGCAAAAATTATATGTGTTTTCTTAGTTGTTTCTTTTATACCCCAATCTCTGAATATAGATGAGTGCCAACTTCGATACTACTCTGATCACTAAACCATGTTCACTAATATACTATTTATAGTGTCATGAATCTCTACAATTAGAAAAATACCTGCTATAGGGCTTTCTCATTTTCACTTTATAGAAGAAGAACTTATCTTCAAAGAAGGGTAGGGGTGAATTGGTAGGTGCCTTATTTCAAATGCATCAATCTTCTCTGATATATGGTAATAAACTTTTGTATTTTTTAGGGTGTTAGTACTGAATGTCTTCGTCGGCGGGATAAGCTTGAACTTATAGACACTAAAATTTGAATCTAGTGTAAGGTGTTGCAAATTAGATAGATAAATTAATTTATCCGGGTTAAATAATAAAAATTAACTCAATTTAATTAAAAACAATTCGTGCTCTCAAGAATAATAAAGACACTCTAGAACAGTACGGGTTCAACATATCTCTGAGTGCAATACGTCCCTATTCCAGTTACTATATTATTTTAATTCTACTCCGGAAATAAATAAACTAATATAATGCACCTATCCCAACTCGCACATTTGTACGGAATACAGCTACCGCTGAATAGTCACACACACTAAATAATCCTAAGGGGCTCTGTGGCTTGTAGTTGATTCGCCTCGTTAGTCTAAGTAAAAACTATAATCAAATAGCACTCCCAAGTCACAATAAGGGCCAAGACTCACGACAACACGAGGCCAATATAGACTGTCTATTCCTACATATCTATAAATACTGTCCCTCCTCACAAATGATAGGGAGATTCTTTTTATCGTAAAGCTCACAAACTCTCTCTAATTAAACTTCAAACACATTTCAATGTAAGACTTACTTTTGTCACCCTCACTCAACACATTCAAGTGAGGCTTACATTTTCGTTGGCTACAATGTCGAATACATCTCAAACAACGTTGAATTGAGGTTGACGTTTTAATTTGTCTTTATTAAGCTCAACTTGACACTTGCACGTGTCATCTTCAACAGTGGAGCAAATCAGAGGGACTTAGTTTATTTTCGGATGAATTTTAGCAGAGATTGTACCCATACTTCAAATATCAATATAATTTCATTTGTTACATTATTCTTGTCTATTTATATTCGACTCGGGAATTTGTGTGAACAAACGCTTTTTTTTACGTTTGAAGTTCTTAACTTAGCATGCAACTAGACCCGATCACACCTAGCGTTGCACACATGACTCGAAAAAATTGAGGTTGGGTACAAATTATATATCCAATGGTCGAATTTGGGCAGAACCCCCCCCGCCCCCGGGCGCCGTCCCCCCCATCCCCCCCCCCCCCCCCCCCTCCCCCCCCCCCCCCCCCCCCGCCCCCGCACCCCCCCGCCCCCCCACCCCCCACCACAAACAAAAAAACGGTAATTTGATACTGGTTCAAGTGAAATATTGAGAATATATACATAGAGAAAGTTGCATTATTGTAGATCGAATTCTGTAAATTGCAAAATACTAATATAGTAAATATTAAATAAACTACATCGTGAATTGTGAGTGAAGAATAAAGCCCAAATTCATAGGCCAAAATCTAGTAATTCATAATCATCCCCTCACGCCTCCCTCAAGGCTGCTTCATCAATCATGTCTCTCTCACAGTCTCACTCATTCAAATTGTCATTTTCATTGTGCATTTTGCACTTCTATTGTCAATTTGGAGAATTAGGATTTATATTTAAATAATGACCCACAAGGGAACCGTTGGCTCGCATATTATAGGTTTGGGCAACACTTTTGGCCTGGAACGTCCGGGACACATCACAGGGCAAGAAAACAACTGTTTGTCTAGGTCTGAACTGTCTCAAGTTTMAMCCCGCTCTTTGATTAGGTCTAAATGCAATTATGCAAGTTACACTTTTTAAAAATTTAAGCCATATAAAATGTACACTAATTTGAGCAGCATTATACAATTAACCTTATTCATCAATTTATATGAACATGATATTTTTCTAATACAAAAGACAACAAAATAATAGCAGACGCCTTCTTAAAAAAAAGCGCAGTACAACAAAAGCATCGTCATTTTTTAATATTGCTTTATTAGCCAACATATGGCATTCCATAATTTGCACTAGGTACCTCTTTCTTGGCTTTATATCATGGCCTCATGGGGTTCCCCATTTATCTCTCTCCTCATCTCATTAATCCACATCATTTTCCACTAACTCCATTGTGAAACTTCCCTTCATACAATTTCATACCTACATTCATGGGGCTCCCCGTTTACTTTCTCTCTCCGGCCTATTGATCATACAAATTTACCTTGTTTTAAATTGGGATGGACCCACAACTATTTATTAAAAAAAGAAAAAGGACCCACAAAAAAGATGGGAAGAATTTTTAAAAAGTGTAACTTGCATAATTGCATTTCCTTTCATCTAGTGGTTGAGAATCATTTATTAGTAATCAAGTTTTTTTAATATACAAATTTCCTTTCATCTAGTGGTTGAGAATCATTTATTTTAAATATAAAAATTACAAAATCCCCCCTATTTTCCCCCTTAATTCATTCCCAACCACTAGATAAGGAAATGGACTCTCCATTTTCTCTAAGAAATGGAGAGGATCCATACTTTCTTTGGATTAACCTCCACTTATCTCTATTACTAGCATAGTGTGCACGCGATGCGTACACTGATTATTTGCACAATTAATCTTAAATTTCATCTAAATATTATTATAAAAATGGTGTAATTTATCGATTGTCATCATAAAAATAATCAATGAATTATCGTTGTGTACGTACAAATACAAAATCGTAAGCAAAAAAATTTATTTTGAGAGTTTAGCATTTATGAGGAGCAGGAGCATTTAGATATAAATATAAAGTTGTGATGATTTTTTTCTAATTGGTCAATTATATTTTGTCCATTATACGCAGTACTATCAAATTCATTTGTAAATTTTTATTTTCATTAAATTTTAATTAATATGATTATTGAACATATTATATTATATCGCCTTGTCATTTATTAGTAATCAAGTTTTTTTTAATATACAAATTTTCTTTGTCAAGTTTATTTGAAGTTTCCTTAATATGGATATTTTGAATTAGAAATGAGTATAATATAGTTAAGTAATTTATTTTTCCCGAGGGGGTAAAATTGTATATTTCAAGGGGGACACCGTTGCTCCTCCCTTGGCTTATATAATAGAGATATAAGCCAAGATGGGAACAATGGTGTCCCCTATAAAAGTACTTTTTTTACCCTTAACAAAAACAAAAAAATTACATGTTCAACATTATTATTTCAACATTTTACAAGCTTATATAATAAGGAAATTTCAATATTTTCAAAACTAACTAACATTAATATCCGCATTAAAAAAGGAAATGTATAAAGCGAATATATGGACATAATTAAAACAATTTTCAAACAAGATAAAGCAAAAAAAATTATAGACTTTTATTTCCAACTAAACATTTTCTCCGTAACAAAATAGATGTAACACTTTGGTAATAAATGTGAGAGATATTTTATTAAAGTGTAACATCTATTTCGTTACCGAGGAAGTAACAATTATAATCTCAAATTTCTCTTAGGCATAAAATTCATAATTATTCATTTGTTTTAGTTGAGATCTTCCATCATTTCTTTTACTTAAGGGTGTGCAGTAATATTATAAATATCACAATAAGAAAACCAACACCGCATGCATAGCGTGCAACCGTGCACAAAATATCTACGGCCAAATGACCAAMTACGTATAAAAAAATACACTTTCCGACCATATGAGTATAAAAATTAGCACAATCGACTTTCAGGTATATAATTTGCACTTTGTCGACAAATTTACCTAAAAAGTGATAAAATTGCAAATTTAACCAATTTCGTTAGAGTAAAAAATGGGGTATATTAGGTGAATTTGTCATCAAATTCCAAATTATATACCCAAATGTGGCCTTTGTATTTTTTCATACCCATATGATTAAAGGATGTATTTTTTAATASCAAATTGATCATTTGGCCAAATATCTRCGATAACCACAATTTTGAAAACGTGGACAATTGGAAAATGTGTGAAAACATGGAGGTTACCTCACCGTGAACATGGATGCTCTAGAATTACCATTTACCATCCTTACCTAAAATGTAATGTACTGTATTGAAAGACGAATCAGAAAATGAAACCCAAAAAAAAAAAAAAAAAAAACCTTAAAGCACTCCCCAGTAGTCCAGAGTCCAGACTCCAGTACCCCCAGCAGTCCAGCACTTTTCTCATTTGGCATTTTATTCCCTTATAAAAGGTTTGTCCTATTGTTATTTGTTAATGCCCCTAAAAGTTAAAACGAGACCTCCATTTTATTTCCATTTTCCGTCTCTTCTTCCAACTTTGATTTTGGTGAGACCTTTTTCTTTTATTTTTTTATTTAGACATCTTTATTTCGCGCTTATTCTGTGTSTCATCTTCCGCTGATTTTAGTGTTGCATTTTGATTTTTATTTTTTTCTTCACGAATGTCGCAGGTTTTCAGTGATCATCTTCCACTTTAGACCTGAAATTTTCGTTTTTTAATAGGTAATATTTCATTTTTGTTTTCTGTTTTTGCGTGTCATTTTTTGTTTTTTTTCATCAATGTTTTGTTGCGAAATTGCGAATTTCAACAATGTTGACAAAATTTTGTGTTTTGAGTGTTGAAAAAATTTAGCTTTTTTTTTTTTTTTTTTAATTTTTTTATAGTTGTTTGTCATCTTCTTTTTCTGGAAATATGTGGTTGAATGATGGTTTTTACGGCGAAGTTAATGAGCAATTTTGGTGGTATTTATGTATAGTATTGTACAGTTCATTATATGATTTTTGTGAATTTTGGCAATGAGAAAGCAAGAGAAAATTATTTGTTGTATTTTGGTAAAAAAAAAAAAAAATGCGTGTTGCACTAGCTCAGTAGCTATTCTTCACTTGACACTGTTATTTCGAGCCAAAATTACTCAAGATCTTTGATAGCCACGTTCGACACTTAGACAYGTACCCGAGTCTGATGTTTCTAGTCCAGTCGGACTGATACGTGGCCATTTTGAGTGCTTGAAACTTTGAAGATGGGTATGTTAATGCCTAAGTACCAAGGTTGAGAAATGACTATTTCGTAGTGGAGTTATTGTTACTTGACTGATAATGATGGTCTAGTTAATCGTTTTTGCTGTTTGAAGATGGGTATGTTATGTTTTTGCTCTATATCTTTTCGTGTTTTCTTTCTATTGTTTTGTATGAGAGCCAAGACGGCAAAATAAGCTGTTTTCATGTCGAGTTGATGTTGTTTGACTGATATTGATGGTTGAGTTACTCTACAGTCTACATCCTAATTTTATCTTCAAATTTTTGGGCCTTTGTATGGACTGAATGATTCTGTGTATGGACTACACATGTTCACGTAGTGTTTTTTAGAATTTAGATAACATTCAGCGCATTTATCATCAATCTTTGATCTTTGATATGTCATAATATGTCATAGTGAAGAGAATTTTCCACGGTTTGGAAATGACCTCACTTCAAATTTGTTAGTAGAAGCATATAGAGATGTTGACATTTTCATGGTTAATGTCTGCATTTTTTCACAGGAGTGTCAGAAGATGGAGGAAAGCGTGGCGTCTACTGTCCCCGATGGAGAGATTATTGGTATCAAGTTTGGCTTGGCTAGCCATCACGAAATTGTAAGTACACGGCTTGTTTTTGTGGTGTTGAAAATTTATGTTGCATATCATTAGATATTCGTTACGTGCAAATGATGACTGGAGATTAAGGTTTTTGTTACATAAATGACTGCAATAAGTGATGTGATGATCCATGCAGAGTGCATATTATTTCTTATGATTTTTAGTTTATTKATTTCAAGTTATTGCTTATGATTTCGATATCTGAGTAAAAAGGTTTTTGTTACATAAATGACTGCAATAAGTGATGCAATGATTCATGCAAAGTGCATAGTTTTTAAATGATTTTTGGAATATTGATTTAAATTTGTTGATTATGATTTTGATATCTGAGTAAATTTAGTGGCTGGTAGTGGTCAAATTGTTGCTTAATTGCTCATTGTGGTGTTAAACTTCAGAGAAGTAGCACATTGCTAATCATTTGCTTGTTGCTTTCTGTTTAGTTGTAGAGTTCTAGTCGCSTGCACTAAAAATAAATGCATATAGAAATGAGTGATAAACACAGACACACTTGACCTGAGCTTCTGGTYGAGATTGCTAGTGTTAGAGGTTGAGTGAGAGGGCCAAAATTGTGGCCTTGCCTGCAAATACCTGTTTGTGTCACAAGAGCAACATATAGGTTAAACTTGAGGCTGTTTACTGTGTTGCAGGGCTTTGTTAGTGTAAAATTGTTTTTCAGGGAGCCAGGGTTGTGAAGGGAAAGTTGATTTTTTTWAAAAATACTCTCATTGGCGGAGTACTGCTTGAAATATCTGGTCCATTCACTGGATGTCCCAAACATGGGATATCCAATGTCATTTTGGTAAATAAATTCAAAAAAAGAAAAAGATAAATGGCAACATTGTAAATAACATGTATCATGTATTTACCAAAATGCCATTAGATATCCCATGTTTGGGACATCCACTGGATGGACTAGGCAAGCCTCGGAGTACTGCTGGAGATGCATCATTATCTAGGGTGATTTATATGGGAGAATTAGGATAGAAGACGTATCGACAGAGTTCATATTATGGTCCTTGAATTTGTTTCCTTGTTCTTATAAGGCTATGCAAGTCTGCATCTTCCATTTTGAAGCATCAAGAATTTGCATGCATAAGTACTGGTGTAGGAAAGAAGACTCTTTGATGGATGTGTTCACACAATAAGAAGCCTTTTGGTATGCTCAGGCTAGGCTACAAGATCAGATGAAAAGAATATATAATACACACACACTTGAGCGTTTTGTAAATCAAGCACTAAAAGAACTCAATATTATCTCATGGAGAATACAATCCCTTTTATTGATGTAGTTTATGTTGTTATAAAGATTAGTTGTTGTTTGTTTAAAACTGTGTACAAATGTTATGTGTTGCGATCTGTTACAAATTTGGGCTATGGCTAATTACGCAAGTGACCAGATGGGAGTCACCWGTCACTACAACCTCAATGAGGATATATCAATTCTCTGTATGTGAGTATTTGAATGGCTTCCTGATATCATAAACGAATTGGATCCAATTTGTTGCAGCTGGAGTCTATCTGTCTATTTATAGTTTATAATAGATATCATCTGAATCACGAGTTCCCCTTATCTTTGCAGAGGACATCATCAATCAGTGATTGTCCCATCAGTCATGCTAGTCAATTAGCAAATCCTTTCCTTGGTCTGCCTTTGGAAATAGGAAGATGTGAGTCTTGTGGCACTGCAGAACCAGGACAGTGTGAAGGTATGTTAGTATTTGGTAGTTAATTCTAAATGTCAATTTATAACCAATTCTATGAAGAAAGATAATGTCTTTGTTACATTACAAGTAGGGGTAGAGAGGTAGAGACGTAGAGTGTTATAAAGTAATTTGTTTATCTTGTTTAGTTACATAGTTCTTGACTACTTGCAATTAAGTCATGCGACTCTTCAACGCCTATGGTTAGTTACCATTGTTTCTCCGCAAAGAGTGGTGTTACCATGCTGCTGAAGAAATGTATCCCATTGGACTAAAGCTTATAAAGCCAATCCTTATCATCTTAGGAAAAGGGACTTAGGTTGTAGTAATCTATATCAAAACTTCGATTTTTAGTGGGATCACTTTGTAAAGATTTTTGATTTGATTTGTTTTCATTTTAGTTTTATTTCTATGTTTTTTAATTTCTTCAGGATAACTTGCATTCTATTCATCTATATGTGCAATTATGCTTTTGTGTCAAGCTCATATGAGCATGATAGTATGCTCTTCACATGTTTCCTTTGGAATGGATATAACATATGTGTGAACGAGAAATATAACTTTATGGATCATCACTTCAAGAGTAGTTTTGGAATGTTTGTTTCTTGAAAATCTTCATCGTTTTACAATTTGGATTAAAACTCGTCAAATTGCTATAAATATTATTGCATCTTTAGCGGGTTATCTTTGGCTTTGTGTGTTGTTTATATTCTTTTGATTTTAGTTTTTGGATGGCATGTGGCTCTTTTATTCCTGGTGTGCCGTTAGTTGTCATATTCATTTAACACCCCCTTGGCCTTCCTTTTGTACTATTCCTTTTTTTACTTATCAAAACAAACTATGTTATTCCATCTCAAACAGTTCAAATGGTTCACTTATATATTTACTTCCTTTTCAGGTCACTTTGGCTACATTGAGCTACCTATACCTATATATCATCCGTCTCATGTCAGTGAATTGAAACATATGTTGAGCTTAGTGTGCCTCAAATGTTTGAAGATGAAGTCAAATAAGGTATGCATATAAAAAAGCTTGTTGGAATGAAATCTTCTGTTCAAATATCTTTGTGTTTTTTATGACAACCTTTGACATGCTGAGTAGTGGTCGTGTATGTATCTTTATGAATGTAGTATGCAGTGTTTCTTTAAATACTAGTAACTTAACAAGCTAAAACGTATAGGAACAAATTAAAAAGCATGTCATCATTATCTGCATCTATTATAATTCATGTCCTCCACCTGTGTTACTGAGATTATGTTTTTATCTTTATTTTTTATTACTAAAAAAATTGGATGTCCTTTGCAAGTACCTCCATATGATGCTTGGTTGATTTATATCTGTTTTAGGGTCTGTCTCTTCTGCATTTGTCTCCTTTCTGGTTCCATTTAATATTTAATCTCACTTGATGCTCGAATATTATACGAAGTAGTTGATTTCTAAAATGATACACACATATTGTAGCCATTCCATTGGTTTTATGTTGACTAAGTCAATTTCTTTCTATTGTTGGACAATATGAAATAAGAAACTGTTATTGGTGAGATGCTGAGAAAGTATTGATTGTTTTTGAAACACACTTTTCCCTCTTCTATTCAATCCATGATCTGATGTCAATTCTTTGTTTAAAATTGCCTCCCAACAAGGTTAAGAAGGCACTGGTTCTCTAAGGCAATAGTATAAGATGAAGTCTTAAGGCGTGTTTTTTTTCCCCTCATGCCTCCTCGAAATCACCTTGTCCAGCTCAAAAAAGGTGTTGGTCTTCTATTTTTTTGTGCTTCAGAAATCAGGTCCTTAGGGGTGCCAGTCTACGCACTCTCCCCAAACAAGCTACAGTTTTGATGATGAACAAATTGTCTTTGCTAATCTCAATATTTGATTGTTGAAAAGTTGCATAGATTGTATTAGGTCAAAAGGAACAATTTCTCTCTTTCACTTGCTTTTGTATAATGTACTAGAATGAGTAGGGATTACTTGGGTTTATTTAATATTTTTATTAATAATAATATTATAGTTGGTGCTTATGTTTATTTTTTTATGTATTAATTGATACATTAAAATTTTGCAGTTCCCAGTGRAGAGCAATGGTGTCATGGAGAAGCTGTCGTCAGCATGTTGTGATGTAAGTGTTCACATGGCTTGTTTATACATCAATTACAATTCGTCTTTGTTTTGGGATGATTATCTGAGTGTTATATCTCTGTTGTTGGTTTTTCCCTATCTTATTTTTTTTTTTTTTAAAAAAAATATTCACTCTTTATTTTCCAATTGATTTTTTTCCCCTCCTTTCTGTGTTCTCGACTTCTCTCTGTACTTTTCTATCATTAAAAATAGGATTTAGCTCAAATCAGCTAAGAGAATTTTGTAGTTTTGTATGGGTTAATTTTTAGTTAGGTTAAGTACTGATTGGTTACATTAATACTGTTTTCAGTGATTATTCTCAATACAAAATGACAATAGGTATTGTAATTATAGGTTCATCTTATAAATTGTTTCACTTGTTAGTTTATCTCTATGACTAATTGTTAATACTTAGTAGATTACCTATTCTATTTAACTGTCTGCGATAACAATAACACTTCTATATATTTAGCTTATAAATTTAAGCTGATGTATAGTTGCTATCCAAATGTGCAGGGATAAGGCTATAAAGTCTCTATCGTTCTTGTTCTTTGTGTTGAGCTACATCTTTTTTTACTTGATAATGTTCTGTGATTCGTTACTAAAGATAGTTACTTTGGGGAGTTTTGACTTGGAAAATTTCTGCTTTTCATTAGGAGTTTGAACTTTCTTTTCTCTACCAAATGAATGAGTTTTCCTGCTTACTTAACCTTTTATTTTTGTCTGACTTTGGCAGGAAGCTTGCCATGTATCTATTAGAGAATGCAAAAACAATGATGGAGCTAGCTTCCTTGAGCTGAGAGTTCYAGCTAGATCYGGGCAAGACGGTTGTTGGAACTTTCTTGAGAAATATGGTTACARATATGGGGATGGATKTGCTAGGCCTCTGCTTCCTTMTGAGGTTTGTTTGCCATGTTTTTGAGGCAACARCTGCCAATGCTGATTACTRGAAGCARATTAAATATTAGCTTGTTCGATGAAACCGRTTTATTGTTTGCCTCGTAATTTACTTTAWTGAAGTGTTTGGCTTGGCCTAATTGTTACTACTTTGTGTCTGTCCTCCCCYGTTCTTAAAGAAACACTATATTCTSATCCCTACARTGAATTTCTTCCTCTCTTTTTTCTATCTCCTTTCCTTTTTCTTTTCTTCCATTGGACCAAACAAAGGAGAATGAAGTTTAAATCTTTATTTCTGGGGAAACAAATTCAGTTGTACATATTCTGTTCAACTTCAAGGAAATGTGTTGCCACCTCACATTGATTAATTGTCTGTGTATGACTGTATGGTGTTCTGAGTGCAAATTTTTGCAAGTTTTCACCCCTTTTCACCCTATGTGCGTTGAAGTGCAATTTTTCACCCCTTTTGACCCTATGTGCATTGAAGTGCATGAACATTTTGTTATGGTGAGTCGAAGTGGTTTGAGGGGAATAAATCTTAATGGAGTTGTCAAATTTTGTTTCGTGTAGTGATCATTTGGGTTTTCTTCTTCTCTCTCCCCCCCCACCCCCCCAATTGTGAATGTTTTATTTGTCTCTTTGGTTGTAACCATCTTTCTGTCACCTGTTTGTCATTATGGATCAGGTTTTAGTGATGTTRAAAAAGTTACCTGAAGATACCAGAAGAAAGCTTGTTAAAAAAGGATACACCCCACAAGATGGGTACATCTTGCGCTATTTACCAGTACCACCTAATTGCTTATCTGTCCCTGACATATCAGATGGAGTCAGTGTTATGTCCTCGGTGAGTAGAAGAGATATATTTGCTTAAGCTTCAAGACATAACAGCTCTGATATATGTTTACTTGTGCTGCATTTCAGGATCTTTCTTCAGCTATGTTAAAGAAGGTTCTGCGGCAAATCGAGGTTATAAGGAGCTCTCGATCTGGTGAACCTAACTTTGAGTCACATGAATTTGAAGCAAATGACTTGCAGGTAGCTGTTTTGCAGTATCTCCAAATCAGAGGCACTGGCAAGGTATAAATATCTGTGTTCAAATTAGTTTTTTTTTACTTTATATGTGATGGCTTGAATCTATCGATATCTGAAGCTTATTATATCCTTGCTATKCATTTCAATTTTCAATAGGCTGCACGAGATGGTGACAAGCGCTTTGGGGTGAGCAAAGATGGGAATAACTCATCCACTAAAGCATGGGTTGAGAAAATGAGAACCCTTTTCATAAGCAAGGGATCTGGTTTTYCATCACGTTCTGTCATCACAGGTGATGCCTATAGMCCAGTAAATGAAGTTGGTGTACCTTGTGAGATTGCACAAAAAATGACGTTTGAAGAGAGAGTGAATGTGCATAATATACAATATTTGCAGAATCTTGTCGATAAAAACCTGTGTTTAACTTTTAAGGATGGGTCATCTACATACTCATTGAGGGAAGGTTCGAAGGGGCATACATTTCTTAGGCTTGGTCAGGTTGTCCATAGGAGGATAATGGATGGTGATATAGTATTTATCAATCGACCGCCTACAACTCATAAGCATTCTTTGCAAGCCTTGCGTGTGTACATTCATGATGATGATGTGGTTAAGATAAACCCTCTTATGTGCGGTCCTTTGGCGGCAGATTTTGATGGGGACTGTGTTCACTTATTTTATCCCCAATCTCTAACTGCTAGAGCTGAAGTCTTGGAGCTATTTTCAGTGGAGAAACAGCTGCTGAGCTCACATAGTGGAAATCTCAACTTGCAGCTTGCTACTGATTCATTGCTGTCTTTGAAAACTATGTTTAAGTCGTATTTTCTGGAYAGGGCATYAGCTCAACAGTTGGCTATGTATTCGTCTACTGTTTTGCCTTATCCTGCATTATTGAAACCAAGTTCTTCTGGTCCTCAGTGGACAGCTCAGCAAGTTTTGGAAAGTGTTTTACCATCCAAGCTTGAGTGTCAAGGGGATAGATTGTTAATTCGTGATGGAGAGGTATTGAAGTTAGATTATAATCGAGATATCATGRCGTCAGTCATTAGTGACATTCTGACTTCATTGTTTTTTAACAAGAGTCCCAAAGATGCATTGGACTTTTTTGACTCTCTGCAGCCTCTTTTGATGGAAAATCTGTATGCTGAGGGTTTTACTGTTGGGTTGAATGATTTCTACTTCCCCATGTCTAAGCTGCATAATATTCAACGTGAGATACAAGACCTTTCCAACCTTTTGTTGCAGCTGCATTCATCATTCAATGAATTAGTGCACCTTCAGTTTGAGAGTCACATCCAGCAGCTGAAAGAACCAGTGCAGAATTTTATTGTTAAGTATTCAGGTTTAGGAAATTTGATTGATTCTCGGAGTGCATCAGCTCTTGACAAGGTTGTGCAGCAAATAGGTTTCTTGGGTTTGCAGCTTTCAGACAAGAGGAAGTTCTATTCTAGAGGCTTAGTGGAGGAAGTAGCTTCTCTATTTCATCAGAAACATCCATATGCAAGTGTGTATCCTTCAGAGGAATTTGGATTGGTGAAGAGTTGTTTATTCCGTGGGTTGGACCCCTATGAAGAAATAGTCCACTCCATTGCCACTCGTGAGGTGATTGTAAGGTCATCAAAGGGACTGGCTGAGCCTGGAACATTATTTAAGAATCTGATGGCAGTTCTTCGAGATGTTGTCATATGCTATGATGGCACAGTCAGAAATATCAGCAGTAATTCAATCATTCAGTTTGAGTATGGGGTAGGAGGGCCTGCATCCCAGAGTTTGTTTCCTGCTGGAGAGCCTGTGGGAGTTTTGGCTGCAACTGCCATGTCAAATCCTGCCTATAAGGCTGTTCTGGACTCTTCACCAAACAGCAATTCATCTTGGGATTTGATGAAGGTATTCTTTCAAGTCATAAYMATGTTCTTATACTATGTAATTAGTTATTGCTTTATTGTGTTATACTAATAATCTACTTGGTGAAATGCTATGTGGATTCTTGTTTCTAATGTGTGTTTATTTTGTATCAGGAAATATTGTTCTGTCGTGCAAATTTTAGGAATGACTTGCATGATCGGCGGGTAATATTATATCTGAATGACTGCTGTTGTGGTAGGAAGTTTTGTCAAGAAAATGCTTCTTGCCAGGTAAAAAATCAATTGAAGAAGGTTAGCCTTAGAGATGCTGCTGTGGAGCTCTCTATCGAGTAAGTTTCTTCTCCTGACTTATTAATGTATACTCCCTCTGTCTAAATTTAATTGCTACATTGTGCTTTTTGCAATTGCCAACAAAATGGAGGGTCCCACATGAAAGTACATTGTGCCTTTTGTAATTTAGGCTTATAAATGGGCTTACATTAGTATTAGTGTATGAAAGGTGACAAAACTTAGGGTATAAGGGTTAAAAAAATAGGGGACCCACAACTCAAAATAAAAATGTAGCAAGTAATTTGAGACGGCTAAATAATAAAACTGTAGCAAGTAAAAATGATTGAGGGAGTATATTGTTTCTAAATATCTAATTTATACAGCGTAAGTGGAAATGCCTTGATAAAGAATTTATGTTGCCATAACTATAGGTTACTTCCTTTGGTCCCAACTCCCAAATATGGAACCTTTTTTTTTCCTTTTGAAAATTTCAAAACATAAGTCATTATGAAATGCTAATACAACAAAAAGGTTCATTTCATATTGCAATTGATATTATGTGTTTTATATATAACATTCATAGAATCAATACTACTTGTATATTGAATGCCTTTTAAGTCAAACGATTTACATAGCTGTATTAAGCCATATTTTGCGATGTACGTAAAATGCTGACGGTTTTTATATATTTAATTATCCTCTTCTTTTGCCCTTTTCCGTTTTGTACTATTTAGATTATAGTTCATCCATTTCACACCCAAGCACTACAAATCTATGGCGCATAAAATTTTTTGTCTAGAGGTTGCTTAGTGAAATCAAATTAAGCACAGGACCCACGGTCAATGTTCCTTTCTTTAGCAATAAAATTAATGCTGCTGTTTCATTGTAGTTGATCTGTTGATGTAGGGAGCTATTGCATCCTATTAAATATGATTATTAATTTATTTGGTGACATTTTATGGTTGGGTGATAATTTTTCCTTTGGTTGCTCTGATTAATAATATGTTCAAGTGTTAGTGGTGTTGAAACTTTTTTTTTTTTTTTTTTTTTATGGAAGTCGATTAGCCGTACTGTTTAGCCATGACATATAAATAACCATTTCCTTAGTGTTTTTGTGTCACACTAATAGGTTCTAGAGTAATGTACTGCATACAAGTCGATCTTTTATAATATAATGTAGAGGTTTATGCTTTTATGAAAATGAACTTTTCTTGGCAACTATATGTTATCAGTTAAATGTATTTCTAGTGAACTGACTGTTAGATAACTGTCTGTTTCTTAATATTCTTGATACTCGACAGTCTATATTATCTATTTCAATAGAATGCGTACTATGAACATCTGTACTGGTCATGCTTTTTTACAAGAAAGTGGCATTGTGATGTGGATAATTATGTTATGCTTTGTTTGGATAGAGAAAAGTGGAGGGCAGGGGAGGGAACCATAATCCCTTGTTTTGACAACATTTGAAGGGAGGAAAGAGAGGGGAATTGGAAGGATGCATTTTTTCTTCCTCTTTAATAAACCTAACCCTTTCATTGTTGGAGAGATTTTGAAGGAAAGTACATGCTCATCTTTTCCCTCCCCTTTCCTCCCGCTTCCCTTCATTTGCCTCTTCTATTGCTATCCAAACAAGCTGTAAGTTTTGATTAAATTTGTGTAATAATCACTCTTTATCTTTTATTTTCTTTTACCTTTTGGATACAGTTTCTCAACCAGTGTAGTTCAGTTATTGGTCATGCTATGTAGCTATTACAGGGCTTTTTTTTAATAATTTTTGTACAGTGTGATTTTCCATATTTACTAAATATTCTCTGTGAAGAAGACTAAGTGAAACATTTGTCGCTGATGACATAGTCTGACATTTTGTTGTTATTGTTTGATTCTAGTCTTTCAAGTATGCTGTTTTGATGGTGCTTATACAGTTTAATTTCTCCTACCATACAGGTATAAACGGCCAAAGCTTGAACCTGATAGCTGTGAAATTGATACAGGACTTGTTGGTCATATTCATCTCAATGCGGTTTGTATCTTGATCTCTTTTTGAATTTCTAAACAATAGTTTCCCTTGTGAAAGCTCGATAATAAGCGACTTGTTTCATGTTTTCCACTGTATAGACTTTATTGGAGGAGTCAGGCATTGACATGAATGTCATCAAACAAAAATGCGAAGAACAAGTAAACGTGTTACGCAAGAATAAGAAATATGGCTATCATTTCAAGAGGATACTTTTGTCAGAGAGGTAGGTCAGGTTATCTTCCTTCTTATTGTCGGATCTGAAAATTTGTTGTCCCGGCTCTCTCCATACCTTCTTTTCCCAATCTAACAAGCCTATAAAACGAAGAAAACACTTTTTTCTATAATGATTTTTGATTTTTTGGAATGCAATATTAGTTGAGACGTTTTCAGATGTTTCTTTGTCAAATTTTGATATTTGGTCATGTTATCAATAGTCCTGTACATTATAAYTTCCTCTATTGCTACATGCTGGACTGGCCTGTGTAGCTTTATGCTGGAATAACATATCTGACAAGCAGTGTAAAATGTATAGTTGATGCCATGCTAGTATTGTCTTATGTTGATATCATGAGTAAACTGATGCTTGATCAACTCCTTCAAATTATTAGAGACTGAATGCTTCTGAATTTCACTTCTTTATCTGCTGGCAGTGAGTGTTGCTTTTTCAAGCATTCTGACAGTRGGTGGACTAATATGCCATGTTTGAAGTTTTTTTGGCAAGACATGACTGATTCTGACTTGGAAAGAACAAAACATATCATGGCGGATATGATCTGCCCAGTTCTGTTAGACACAATAATTAAAGGTACTTTATTAGTCATGTCTTATATATCTATTCAATCACCTTAAACTGAAAAGCATTTTATTGGGGAAGATTCTTTTAGTTCCTCGGCATTAATATAGATGTTACACTTGTTATTTTGGCAATAGTTTCTCTCCGTCTCCTCCTATCACACGGGCTTCTTTTTATTTTTTTTTATCTCTCTCTTCAAAAGCTTCTTAGAAACTAGTTAATTTATAAGTACTTCCTCCGTTTTCCAATAATTGCAACAAAGGGGAATATTTGTGAGAGATAAAAAATTCATTTGTTGCAAGTATTGGAAAACGGAGGAAGTATAACATTTATTATGTTACAGAGGAATTATTAAGGAGGGCGGATGTTAATCGAAGTAYTATTGTTTTTCACTAGTCAATCAATTAGCGCCTTATTCCCATAAGTGGGGTCGGCTAACATGAACCAAGAGTGATTATTCTGGGAAGTTATTTACATAGATTTTCCTCCTCCACTCCCTACGTTTTTCACTAGTCTGGTTGTTAATTTCATCATAAAGATTATTCTGTCATTGGTTATAGGTGATCCTCGAATATGTACTGTCAACATAATATGGATTAGTCCTGGCACAACAACTTGGGTGCAAAGTCCTTGCAGCAATAGAAAGGGTGAATTAGCTGTGGAAGTAACTCTGGAGAAGGCAGCTATTAGGCAAAGTGGTGATGCATGGAGGATTGTCCTGGACTGCTGTTTGCCTATTTTTCATTTGATTGATACTAGTCGTTCTATTCCGTATGCCATAAAACAAATTCAGGACCTCTTTGGAATATCTTGTGCTTTTGATCAAGCAGTGCAGGTAATGTTCAACTGCTTGCATTATCAATATATCATTGTTAGCTTTTGTTGTTTTAATATGCATTCTTTGATTAAATGTTGTCATTTTGTGTGAGATGTGGACATCAACGTGCTTAAAGTGGTTTATAGAAATATTTCAATTAAATATTTATATTATATGTTTGTGTAAATTTGATCTCTAGCAGTTGAAATATATATGTTATGTTGGATTTTTAGCTGCACCTTGTTGTCTATCATATTTGTAGATTCCACCAAGAATGCTCTTAACTGATACGTTTCTTCAAAATCACAGAGAAATTGGGGGCATTGTCCCATTTTGCTATATGTGATTGCCTTATCTGATTCAATGGCTATTTTAATTTAGAGTCAGTTCGGTATCAATTATTATATGAAGTTTTCAGTTTATTTCACTGTGGTTTTCTGGTTTTTGTTTTTTTTTTAAAAAAAAAATTTCAGAGCTAAAAGTTCTAAAATCATATGAAAATAAGTCCTCCCTCCCCAACCACTCATTTTTTTTATAAATTTTTTTTGGCTCTCTCTCTGGAGGTGAGTGAAATATCTGTTGTCATCTAACATGGTGTTTGTGATGAGGCTATATAGGTGTTGAAGGATCTAAGGTATTCAGAAATGTCAGGAGAAAAATTAGAGTCAATATAAGGGCCTAGTGAGAGATGTTGTCAAATGTCTTGACTTGTTGCTTTCATTGTATCAATCCATTAGTGTGATATTTGTGGGACATGTTATACAAAGAGTCTTCACCACGGCAGAAAATATTGGTAGTAGATAGGTTATGTCATCKAAAAGTAGACAAACCAATGGGGCTTCATCATTATATTTTAGGAACTAGAAATATTGATAACATAATTTCTCAAAGTAGAATTTGTTTGATTAACCTGCTAAGAAGTTATTTTTGCTGGTTGCAGCGTCTCTCAACATCTGTTACTATGGTCACGAAAGGTGTGCTCAAAGAGCATTTGCTTTTATTGGCAAGTAGCATGACTAGTGCTGGAAATTTGGTTGGTTTCAACACAAGTGGAATCAAGGCCTTATGTCGTGCACTGAATGTTCAAGTKCCTTTCACTGAGGCAACTCTATACGTAAGAAGTCTCACAATGTTATTCTATTTTTGATACCTCCTCTGTTTTATATATGATTTAAGTAAGTTTGTGGGGCATGTTTGAGGAGCATTTGGATTTTTAACTTAAGAAAACAAGAATGTTATTGACATATTATAAATAATACAAAAATAATGTTATAGGTGTATCTTAAAAGAGTGATTATTGCTGGATTTTCTGAAGGTTATCTTTTCTGTTGCCTTTCTTTTGTCTGCAGACACCTCGCAAATGTTTTGAGAGGGCTTCTGAGAAATGTCATGTGGACACTCTTGCGAGCATTGTAGGATCATGCTCGTGGGGTAAGCGTGTCGCTATTGGGACTGGAGCTAAGTTCGAACTTTTATGGGACACAAAAGAGGTTTTATTCTTTGTCTCTTGTTATTAATATTATTTTGATATCTGTGTTCATCAATTCTTAGATTCTTGTATGAGAGATTTCTTGAAGTCTCATTACATAATTGTTATAGAAATTCTTAGGTGCATTTGTTATTGTGCACCAAGTATGTAGTGGCATTTTACATTAACATAGTGACCTTTATTAATGTTGTAACAATTTAATCTATATATTGATCTTTATTGTATAATTGTAACAGTTTTTTTGACGTATAGTGAGCATTTATTTTTATATACGAAGTAGTTATCTGCAAATGACATATAGCGACTTTTTGGTGTACAATAATTTAGTGTACACCGGATGCATTCAAGACTTTGTCTAATTGTTATCTTCTTCATTTAATAGTTGTTAACTTGTTATCTTCTTTTCTGATCTCTCTCTCCTTTTCCGTGCAGATTGAAATGGCTGACAAACCAGCTGATGTCTATAACTTTCTCCATCTGATGAGTAGCTCAAACGATTTAGAGGTTGATACTGGGTGCTTGGGTGAAGATATTGAGAACTTTGATGATGTACACGTGGAACCAGCTCTGTCTCCTGAACAAGAAAGTAAGGCTGTGTTTGAGGAGACTATTGAAATTGATGAAATCCCTGGAACGGGTGAATCTAGTTGGGATGCTATTCCTTCTTCTGCAACAGGATGGAATGCAAACAAAGCTGATGCTGGGTCTGGGGAAGGCAGTGAGTGGGGAAACTGGGGATCAAAGCCTGAAGAAGTTTCTGCCAAGGCTGGAGGTTGGGATGCATCAAAATCATGGGGAGGATCCAAACCCAAAGAACCTTCATCTAATTGGGGTGCTTCAAAGCCCGAAGAAGTTTCTGCCAAGGCTGGCAGTTGGGGTGCATCAAGTTCTTGGGGTGGTCCCAAATCCAAGGATTCTTCATCTGCTTGGGGTGCATCGGTCAAGGAGGCTGACAATGCAGGCTGGTCAAATAAAGATTCATCTGGGGCTAGTGGCTGGCAGAATAGTGATCAGCCTGCATCTTCCAAAGGCTGGATAGGGAAGGGAGGAGAATCAAATGGCCTGGATTCTCAAACAGAAAAAGTTGATGAACAACCTTGGGACATTCCTAGCAGTGTTAGTGCTAAGAGAACTACGTGGGGGAAGCCTGGTCGTGATTCTTGGAAAAAGAGTGATCTTGATAATTCAGATGGATGGACTTCAGGTAAAGTGAATGAACAATCTGGATCTTGGAAAAGTCCAAAACAAGATGCTTGCCAGCAGCTTTCTGGTGGACAACCTAGGGGGTCGACATGGGACAAAAGTGGAAAAGATGCTGGAAGCTGGGGCTCTAGTCAACCTGAGAACAAAGAGAACAAGGCACTCTYGTCTTGGGGACAGCCTAAAGAGTCATCTTGGAAGAAGACCAACAATGATAGTGATTATGTATATCTAGTTGAAGATTTTTTTATGGCTGTTTCTTATTATTTTGTCACTCAAATATTTACCTATGAGTTATATAGTATTATAGTAGGTTTACTTAAAAGAAACTATCTTTGTGTGTGTGTGATTAGGAAAGTGATGTGAATATTAAAATTAGTTATATATATATTATTACTGGAATTCATTTTTTCTAATATATTATTTGTTGGTTTTATAAATTTGGCCTGTCTTTATATCTTTGAAGGGTGCAAAGGTGCTTACATCGGACGTAAAGGAGGGAGGAGGCAGTGGCTGGACAAGATGGGGATCAAAGCCAGAAGAGGATTCTTCCGAGGCATCAAAATCTTGGGGTGGATCTAACACAGAAGACCCTTCACCTGATTGGGGTCAGTCAGTCAAAAAGACTGATAGTACTAGCTGGAAGAAAAATGATGTACAAGATCAAGGTTCTGGATCAGCAGAAAGTGGCAGTTGGGCAAGCTGGGGTGCAGAGAAAGATACATCCCTGCAAGAAGAAAAATCTGAAGCTGGTGGAAACTGGGGAGCTAAAAAGGATACAACACATAAAGAAGAAAAGTCTGAAGCTGGTGTTTGGGCAAGCTGGGGAGCAAAGAATGATACATCACAACAAGAAGGAAAATCTGAAGCTGGTGGATGGGCAAACTGGGGAGCAAAGAAAGATGTATCAAAACAAGAAGAAACATCTGAAGCTGGTGGGTGGGCAAACTGTGGAGCAAAGAAAGATACATTTCAACAAGAAGAAAAGTTGGAAGCCGGAGATTGGGATTCAGCAAAATCTTGGGGTGTGTCTGCTCCGAAAGATTCTTCGTCTACTTGGGGCAAACCAGCGAGTTCCAAAGGCTGGGATTCTACTGGAAATAATACTATCAGGAATGAGAGCGAGTCCCAATCACCTTGGGGACAGCCAGGTGGGTCAGGCTGGAAGAAAAAACGTCCTGAAGGAGGTCGTGGCTGGGGCTCTTCGAACGCTGGAGAGTGGAAGAGTAGACAAAATCGCCCCCCAAAGCAACATGGAGGACCAAATGATGAATCAACGGGTGTGGCATTTACTGCCACTAGGAAACGAATGGATCTTTTTTCAGCTGAAGAGCAAGATGTTCTTTCTGAAATTGAATCAATCATGCAGTCTATTCGACGAATCATGCATCAATCAGGGTAAACCTGCAATCAATTTTTACTTTGTTCAATTTGTTGTTTTTTTTTTTGTCAGATTGCATTGTGGTATGATATATGTAGAAAAATAATCCTTTCTTCTCCCTTGTTCCTGAAACACTGAGACTTCTAGTCCTTCATGATATAAAAATCTTGCAAGCGAGAAAATATGATGTGATATCGTACATATTTATAATGTGTTACTGGTCTAGAAACAGTAGGTAAATGGAGAATTTGACTATATAGATGTAATTGAAATTGTCTTTTAGCTGATTCTCTTGTGTTGCTTATAATTACTGGTAGGTTTAATGATGGAGAACCACTTTCTGCTGAGGATCAAACTTACGTGATTGACAATGTCTTGAGCTACCATCCTGATAAAGCGGCCAAGATTGGGGCAGGAGTTGATTATATCACGGTATGTTATACTTGCTGCTGGAATTCTGTAATTGTTGTTTTGTCGTCTTCAAAATAACATAGTAGAAACATTTGCTTAATTTTTTTTTCTTCTTTTGGGTACAGATCATCTTCTTTTGGTGGTTCTAGTTTTGCAATACTTTTATGATTTCATTTGAATAGCTTCTGGGTCTTTGAAACATTTTAGTTGATATCTTCATGTGTTTGAGTGTTTTAGGGTTTAGGGGTTTACGATACTTTTATATTTTCATGTCAATGGCTTCTGGATCTGTGAAACAGTTAAATTGCTAAATAGTCATGTATTTAATTGAGTGAAGGAACAATGAATGCCTGGCCTTGTGATCACAAATTTGATTAATGGTTTAATCTATTGTCGAATGCACACCTCTACATGACATAGATGATTTTGTGAACTGTCCGAGTTCCGTGAGGTGCATGTGGATGAATGTGCAGGGATAGAGAATGCCTGACTATGCAGCTTGACTTGAAGATCACAAATGTTACTGGTTTTTTTGCTATATTATTTCTCTTACAATTCTGTACACGATATTCTGGACTGTGTCCAGAAGTTGCCTGTGGAATAAAGAACCTAGACTAAAACTAAACATTGATCAGGTTAAAAGATTAGTGTATCCTTTAATGGGACGCTGAGACTAACGTTTCCCACATACCTGTACAGGGTTTGAAGGGGSTCTAAGATTGTGTACCTTAGTGCCTGTAGGGATGGTATCTTCGCTAATGCTTCTCGCTATGTTAAGTTTCTGATTGCAGTGTCCTACGTGACTATGATAGCATATAATTCACTTTGTTACTTTTCACAATTATTTTACTATCCTTCAGCATTGAGGATCATATTATTTTTGTGACAAAGTTGGTAAGGCCTTGTTGTATCATACTATCACAATTGTTGCCTTGTTTTTCTGCAGTCTGAAAATTTCTATGGCAGAGTTTAATGCGCTTTTCTATTTGCAGGTGAAAAAGCATAGCAACTTCCAAGATAGTCGCTGCTTATATGTTGTGTCGACTGATGGCCAGAGTATGGACTTCTCCTACATCAAATGTCTGGAGAGTTTTGTAAAGGGGAAGTATCCTGCAGTAGCTGAGTCATTCACGTACAAGTATTTCCAGAGGTCACGTCCATCAGGGAACCCTCCACCTCCAAGCCCTGCACTACCAAGTCCTTCACCTGCAAGTTGATTACATTATTGCATTATTAGGCTGTTTATAACTACTCCTAGATATTAGTAGTTGTTTTTCTGCTAAGATTTTAGGCATGAATGCTCTCCCAACCCTGATTTTTCCCTCATGAAAAGCTTATGATTGTGAAATCTGTACTGGTTATGTGCAGCGAGTGTACAGTACATTGTAAATTCTCGGCTTCTAGTAAGTTTTCACTTCTCCGTTGCGACTATGAAAATTGCCTTGGCTTTTGATTGTCTCCTCTCCGTCTCCCTTCATCTCTCTGTTGCCCCCAACACCCAAACCGCAAAAGAATCGCATACATCTCTTGCTAGGTGAGTAGGTGTGTACTCCTTCAGTTCTTGATGAAACGATACATGGCTCTTTCTGTTGATAGTGAAATGCTGTCACCTTCAGTTTGTCTAATTGTATTSTCTGAATTTTCAGATACTCATTCGAGAGGTAATTGCTTGATAATTTCGGTGCTGCTATTATCTTCTGTTTCGAAKKAAAGAATAAAAATTGGAAATGGTTAGGATGCCATGGGACTGATATATCAGTACATGTACATGTATATATCAAATTTTTCTACAATTTTAGGCTCTGCTTGGTAGAATGTAAAATATTTTCCATGAAAAATGTTTACCTTCTTTTTCCAATTTTACATTGTTTGATAAACAAAGGARTGTAAACTATATTTCATGAAAGTAAAATTTCCCTTATAATTATGAAAAACTATTTTCCTTTCAAAATCAAAGGAAAACTATTTTCATCCTTTCTTTTGTGACACTCTTTCCTCCTTGAATCTCCTTTATTTTTCCCTATTTTTCATCACTTTTTTTTACATATAATCAAACAATAGAAAATTATTTTCATGAAAATTGTTTTCCATGGTAAATTATTTTCCATGAAATCATTTTACATTGAAAATATTTTACGTCCAATCAAAAGGACCCTTAGTCATATATTTACTGGTTAGATGGATCAATTTGWATTGCATATTTCTCATTTCAGTGGGCAGAAATAATATCAACAACAATAACAATAATAATCTATGTTATATTACGAAGAAAAAAAATCCAAATTTGGTCGAATAATTTTTCTGATGACCTTTTTACCCCCAACATTAAAAAAGTTTTAAAAAATAACAAAATAAAAAGGAAGTATCTAATAAACAACAATAAAAAAAAGATACATGTTATTTAAAGAACTTAAAAACAATCTCAATACTAATAAAGCAAAACATGACTGATCTCATGCTTATATGGCGGCCTATCATTAAAAATTAATCTAGTATTATTAATAACAAGGTAAGAAATGCACGCAAATGCGTGCATAGCCTTTTAGAATAATCAATTTTTTATTTTTTTGTGTTTATTAAGTAAATGTTCCTCTCTTCTCTTCTCTCTCTCTCTATATATATATATAATATATATATATATATATATTATTTTCTATTTATTTACATAAGATTTTTTCTATTTTTAGGTTTTGATAAGATATATTTTTATTGTTGTTTAGATCTAGAAGTTATATATTTGTTAAAATTTGTTTTTAGATGTACTCCATGTTACTAAGTTGTTAGATATTTTCGTTTATTTTATTATTATATTTAGTTATTTATTTATCTTTTAATTTTTTGATACAGATATATTCTTTATTTTCTATTTTTATATTAGTGACGTTATTTAATTGTATAGATATTTCTGTTTTTATTTCATCGTATTTATATTTAGTCATTTAATTTATTGTTTTTAAATTTTTTTAATAAGATATATTCTTTTTATTTACTCTTTTTATATTTAGTTATTTTATTTTCTAATTTTTTAATAGTATCATTGGGGGAAAAAGGTCTWCACAAAAATTATCGACCAAATTTGGGTGTTTCCTTTATATATAACACAAATAGTTAAATATTAATCTCAATATTATACATGGATTAGTTAAACAGTTATATATTAATCCAAAGTTAAAATATTTTAGTTCAGTTCGGTTCGATACGATTCGGTTGAACTCAGTTTAGTTCCGTAGAATAAATTCAGGTTAAATTAGATTATATATCAAATAATAAAATAATTTTAAAAAAAAAACTACTCGTAGAATAAATTCAGGTTAAATTAGATTAAAAAACATTTCAAAAAAATTCAGGTGAATTGATTATGGAGTATAACATGAGAGTGATGGATAGCTCAAGAGGTTAAAGCAGGAGATCTTGGGATCGGTTCACGGTATTCACCCTGCCCTTGTGGCTCTCTTAACACCAAAAAAAAATTACGGAGTATAACATATTTCTATTGCTTTAATAAAAGACAATTGATTTCTATCTTTTTACACGTTTCGTAAACGTATTAAGGAGTATATGAGTTTCTTTTGCATTTTTTGACAGAGTTTATCACAACTTGTTTGAACTCGTCGATCATGGTAAAATTAAACCTATTTTTGAACACTGATGAACATTAGTTCATTAATTGAAAGTTATAAGACATTTATAATAGAAATCAAATAACAATCAAACACATAATAAATGGATCAAATTAAATTTAACTTTGGCAAAAATTAAATCATTATAAAAGATATGCTTGTATATATTTGCTGGTACATTCGCTTTTCAAAATCAATAATGCCCTTTCATATAGCTTTTTGCGAAGAGTTCAATCGATTTGCAATATTTTTGAATTGGATATTGATTCGATTCTTGCAAATGTAGAGGAAGTACAAAAGTTAGTTGTAATCCTGCGCTAATCTTGATAATTAACAAATTAAATTTCAATGAAAACAAACATGTATAGGTAGCCCAAAAAGATCACATAGGAAAGGAAACTTTGCCAACAATAACTTTTTATATACAACCTTCTGTGAATAACTCTATTTTTTTGGATTTATCTACACGGTACCCCTGAAAAAACGCGTTTTCTACAATATACCCCCATTTTTTACCCTTCTTATTATACCCTTACTTTCTTATACCTTAACACACACTAACCCTCCTCTAATCARCTGCTTAAACTTGTTTATTAATGCTTAACCCTGGTTAAATTCACTAATTTTCCTCCATAAATCTTCATCCTATTAAACCGTGCTTAAACGAATTTCTCCTCTTTCCTCTTAATCTTCATCCTATTATTAAACCCTAATTTTCCTCCTTCGAATTATCCCCTAATTGATTTCATCCCTAATTCATTAGGCCAGCTATTTGAAGTATTAATTATCCTATTCTAAATAGGTTGATTCGGGTCATTTTAGACCCAATAAATTTTTTATAAGCTAAACGGGTTATATGGGTTAGGATYAGGTCAATTCGTTTAAGAAAAACTCGAGTTAGGGTTGAGGTATTTGACCCATTTAATTAAAAAGGTCGGGTTCAGGTTGAGGGGTTTCAACCCGTTTATATAAACGGGTCAACCTGAAGTTGACCCAACCCGGCCTGCCAAGTCTAGTTGTGATCATGTATTTGAGGGAAAAATAATTATTTTATTTTATTTTTAAATTGAAGTTAACCAAGGTGTGGTTAAATGTAACCAGAGAACATGCAAAACATTCATTAAGGGTAGATGATACAATAAATACGAAATGTAAGGGTATAATTTATATCGTATAATAAGAAGGGTAAAAAATGGGGGTATATTATAGAAAACTCGTTTTTTCAGGGATATCGTATAGAAAAATCCTGTTTTTTTAAAACAACTGCCTTATAAGATGATAATTTTTTTTGCAAACCACTGTCTTTTCACAGATTAATGTTAACGTTGTTTTCTACTGTTACTTGTGGGTCCCATTTTATCTTTTACTCTCTCCTTACAATTCTCCCTCTCATATTATTACGTACACATGTCCTAAAATTTAATCCCACTATCATTCTTCTTCTAATTTACTCGTTAAGTCGTTATACTCTCTTTCTTCATTTCTCTTCTTCTGTAATTCATCTTCTTCCTCTTCTTCTGTAATTCAATGTTAACATTAATCCGTTAAAAGGCATTGGTTCTAAAAAATTATCATCTTATAAGGCAGTTGTTTTAAAAATAAATTTTTAAAAACAGTTGTTCACAAAAGTCGACATATAAAAAAGTTGTTGTTGGCAAATTTTTTCATAGAAAAGAATGATAAGTCTCAAAAAGAAAATAATAGATCTCACATAGAGAAACAAAAGTAATAACAAAAGAAAAATAAGAGAGAATGACTGAATGAGGCTTACCACTTGATGTGGCATCCTAGTTGGATGCCACTTGGACATAACCTGGGTGACGTGGCGCCTTTAGAAATGGCCACGTAAGCATATTAATAGGGATGACTTGTATCCCTTCAAATCATGCCACGTGTACAGACATCTGTTCTGATAAAAGGATAATTCTACTGTTAACTTATTTATGATGGGAGGCTACTGTGGAAGTAACCCTAAAAAAGGGAAACCCTAGTAAACCTAAACATGGGCCTCATATGGTAAATAAATCCAGCACTGTCAGGGGGAACAATATAATACCCATTTATTGCACTGTTCCAAATTTAACGTCATTTCTACTTTCACATATTCATTCTCTGACATTACTTTTCACCAAAGGGAGATCTTTGATCCCACTCATTTACTCTTTTTCCTCTTTGATCATTTCTGGGTAGGCATCGGAGGGGGGGATAATCGATAGATTATCTCTTTGTTTCCTGGTTGGAAGGAAGCGAGAGCAATAGTGGTCGAGACCTATTTTCGTCCAGAGCTAATTCTAGGTCGAGAGTACTCTAGTCCAGAGGTCCATAATGTCCGAGAGCACTCGTGTTTCACAACTCTCTCGACGTTTCTCTCAAGTTTTGCATAACGCATCCACATCAGGGTGACTAGGGAGAGCCAAATACCCCTTGTTATTTACTCATCCGTCGTTACTCATTGTAACAAATTTGCGCCGTCTGTTGGGGGCGTCTAGTCATCCTAGATAGGATAACAGTATTGAAGCAACACGAACTCGGTCTTTCGAGCGATACTGAGGCCAATCCGGATCCTCTCAATCGCAAACCAGATGAGGTGGATGATTATGAGGACTGGACAAAGGTACGATGAGGACTGTAGACGATTCAACAAGGCTGACATTCAAACGAGATATGATCGAACACCTTGGCAACAGCGTCAGCTTCTTGGAGAGCGTCAAGACACTAGGCCAATGGGTTCAGGACGATTCAGCAAGCTCAGACTAGCAGTCCGAGATGTTGTTGGGCGCAATAGAGTTGAGAGGAGAAAGTAAGCAGTAATCGAAGGAGCAACATCTCGATTCCTAAGCTGAAAACTATGGCGATTAAACGCCTATCCTGTCCACAAACATTCAAATAAGAGAAGGCACGGCTATTGGCAAACCACCCACTAAGCTTCAACCACGCCTTATAGGGAAACTGCCCATCCGAAGAAATCTCAGATGCAGGAGAAGTCGCATGTTCTATTCGGCTGAATCTACTATAGCCCCACTCTACATCTCCAAGCTACGATCGCATGATGTTGGCAGCTAATTGGAGACACGAAGGCAAAATTCAAAATGGAACGTCCCGTTGGTTACTGGGAAGCTAAGAAACACGCCAAGAGCTGGTGGAGCG
>SNQN01003655.1:0-59039 GCA_008642245.1 Bassia scoparia | reverse complement strand
GAGAGTTGGTCCTTTGATCCCGAGGGTGCCAGCCTCGGGAAAAGGAGAGCATACCCTTGGATCCCGAGGGTGCTAGCCCTGGAAAAGGGAGAGTTGATCCTTTGATCCCGAGGGTGCCATCCTCGGGAAAAGGAGAGTTGGTCCACTAATCCCGAGGGTGCCAACCCCGAGAAAGGAGAGCATATCCTTTGATCCCGAGGGTGCCAGCCCCAGGAAAGGGAGAGCTGGTCCTTTGATCCCGAGGGTGCCAGCCTCGGGAAAAGGAGAGCATACTCTTTGATCCCGAGGGTGCTAGCCCCGGGAAAGGGAGAGTTGGGCACCCTCGGGAAAAGGAGAGTTGGTCCTTTGATCCCTAGGGTGCCTGCCCTGGGAAAGGAGACAATACCCTTTGATCCCGAGGGTACCAGCCCCAGGAAAGGGAAGTTTAGTTGTGTTTGGTTTTGTATAAGTGTGATGGCTCGGAAAACTGGTTCTTTATTTGTTTTCCCGATGGTGGAGAATGAACCTGGACAGTTTTCTTTGTCCTCCTTTTACCATTAAAGGTAATATCAGAGGTGTCAGGGTAACTGTTCACCTCCCTTTGCTTATATAATAGTAACTTTGATTTCATTTTTCACACTTTCCATTTCCAAACTTTACTTCTCTCTCTAAGATTTTTACTCTTTTCTCTCTCTAGAGATTTTACTCTCTTTTCTCTCTAGAAATTCTCTCTTCTCTCTCTAAAGAGTTTCCTTTAGAGCTTCTTTCTAGGGCAACAGTGTTTGGTGGAGTGCTTGGAATCACCGAGGAAGTATGTTCTCGCTCATCTTCTTAGTTTTCTCGACTTAAGGTACGTAACCCTTTTGACCCCCTTGACTTAGGTTTTTTGTATATTACATGATGGCCGACTTCCCTTCTGATTCCGAGTTTGGTAATAGTAGTCCTGTATACTCCCCGACCTAAGGCTTAGTGTCCTCTGATTTGAATCTTAGCATTAGCGTAGCTTCAGACAAACTTCCCGATCAAGAGCCTGTAGATAATTTGCCCGAACCAAAATTAGAGGATGATATGCCCGAGCTTGAATTCATAGATGATATGCCCGAGCTTGAATTTGTAGATAATCCTATTGACTTAGATCTTGTAAATAACCCTCCCGTACCGGATGTTGTAGATAATCCCCCGGTGCAGGAATATGTGTATGACCTTGTAAATGGGATCCCGTATCTAGACAATGCCATTCTACTCGAGGGTGCTACCATCCCGAGCGTAGTTCATGACCAACACATATTTGATGGTATCCCGATCCAGACCCCACACTTAACCCCCGAGCCCAAAGGAGAAGAGTTAGAGGGTGTTGCCCGGCCTTGGGAGATCAGTGTATGTATAACTGAGGGCAATGATTGTGCCCAATTTCATCGTAAATTTGTAGATAATATGGTGACTTATAAAATTGGCAGAATGGTTGGAGCTTCTACATCTGGTCAAGATGTCCCGGACAACGAGAGAGGACCGGGCTTCTTATTCGTTGAAAAGCACTATCAGCAGCGGGTGCTGAAGGAGCTGCATTTCTGGGAGATTACCAAGTATTAACTTACCCCTCCTTATCGTTACATTGCCCCGGAGTTTGATCAGTCGATTATTACTCCTCCCCTGGGCACAATGGGAATTTACCGAGGCCACTTGGAGATGGGTCTTCGATTTCCACTCGATCCTTTCATCCCGATTATACTAGATAGTTATAACCTGGCCCTTCACAATCTGATGCCCAATTCCATTGCCCACATAGTTGCCTTTTTGTCAGTGTGCAATTGGATGTAGAGACCTCCGACCCTGACCCTATTCCGCAATATATTTAAACTTTCTGAGTGTCAGGGAGAGCTCTATGGCCGAGGGTGGTGGATCTTCCAATGCCGAAAGCCATACAAGGTGTTAGGCAGGACTCGATCAAGCTGGAAAGGCTTTTGCCGAGAGTTTTTGTTTGTTTACAGGCCTACGGCATGGGATTTTCCCCGGGTTAGGACACTTAACCGTCCTAACCTGGTTCTTAACTAGAACGTTCCACCAATGAACATATCTGAGGGCGTTGTTGCCTTCTATTTTCTGAGGGAGAAGCAGTGGGCGAACAAGGAGCCTTATGCTCTTCCCGACCTGATCAAGGATTGGCTACCCGATTGTGACATCTTGCAGAACGAGCAGTATTTGGCTATGTGTCGTCTGAGCCAAAAGATGTCGCCCGGTAGGGTCCTTCTTCGGGTTTTCCGATGCTTCAACCTTGTATTTTTTGCACAACTTATTTTACTTGTATACGTAAATTTACTGACTTGAGTTATTGATGCAGAGGCTGGTAGATTCGGCAACCTTGAAATGGCCGGGATCATTGACGCTGAAGAGTTCTTGATTGCTGGCCTGGCTGATGAGATGCAGTCGGAGAACCTCTCGGTCCCTGGTGCTCCCGATGTAAGTCCTCTGTTGTTTTTAATGCTAAACCATAATACTTTGTTATTTTGTTCTTTTTTAACCCTGCTATCTATGTTGTAGAATCCGAAGAAGAAAGTATCTTCGGAGATGGAAGGGCTTCGAGAGAACGACCTAGAGCAGGAGCATTCATCCGTTCCTCCCACTGGGCCTACTCTGATGGACAACTTCGACTCCTTTGACCCGAGTATCAACATCGATTCTGCTGTGGATGTTGGTGCTATGTACCAAAGGAAGAGGCCCCGAAGGGACTCCAAGGCGGGCCCAATAGTTCCCCTCACTCAGTTGGAGGACGAGGGGAAAAGCAGAAGAAGGCTCAGGCAGCCCTTTCGGAGGTGGTCCACCAGGAGGACGTATCAGAGTTCATGAAGGAGGAGGCCAAGGCTCGGGAGACTCAGGAGCTGCAGAAGGCCTGGTTGGAGGTAAGCCCCGTTTTGTCCAGCTGTTGTACACTTGTAATTTTAATGTGTTTATGGTATGTCTAACTGTGTTCCACCTTTGCAGCTGATTGTCCGAATGCATTCCTTGTCGCTGCATCACAGAGCCAACCAAAAGTCTCTGACCCGGAAGACGAATGTCATCCAGGAAAAAGACAAAGAGCTGCTGGCCCTGCAGTAAGAAAAGGCCGAGCTGCAAAAGTGGAAAGATGAGCGCTTGGATCTCGACAAGGACTACACAGCCGCAAGAGAGCTGGCCGAGAAGAGGAGGCGGGCCATCGAGCGAAGAAACGCCACCATCGAGAGCGTGAACAAGTCTCCTAAGGAAGAGAGGCAAAAGATCACTGATGGTGGGAAGGCTGTGGTTGATTCCTAGTTTGCGACTCCAGAGGGCCGTAAGTATAAGATCTAACTGGGTCGGGAGTCCTTCCAGACTAGCGTTGACCATGCCCTCGGGAAGTTGGAATCTACTGCCTCTACCGTTGTACCCGGTCAATGGCCTGCTCTTCGCAGAAGTACGACGAGCTGCTGGGGCTCAAGAACTTGCAGCTCTGCAAGAGAGACGGACGAAGCGTTCTGCACAAGCTTGGCAAGAGGTTGTTGCAAATGCGGCTGCAACTGCTACTATTGCTTCTTCTACCACGACTGCTACTGCTGGTGGTTCTTCTGGTCAGCCGATGGTCCAAGCAGTCCAGGGCTCAGCACACTCCTCTTAGGCCAAGGAGTAGGAAGATGGACAAGAACACTCTGCAAGCTCCCCTGAGTAGCCTCTTCAGCCTTTTATTTTACTGCTTTTCTCTGTTGGTCATGTTCTGACCAAAACTTGTAATAATTTGAATTTTTATATAAGTCTTATTAGTCGGCGTAGATTCCCGACTTTTGTAACTGAATATTGCGTTCTTTCCAGCTGGGCCTAGTTATTATTTATGATAATTTGACTTTCTGCTTCTTATTCAGATTGTTTATACTTGTACTTTTCTTTTATTTCACCTTTGTCTTAAATTTCCCGAATGTCAGCACTTGTATTTTGAATTATTGCTAGCTAAGCTTTACTTGAGTTTTTCTCGAGGGTTGGTATGTCTACCTTCACCTGGGTAAAGTGCGACTGAAGCATGTGTTGCCCCGAAGGTAGACATATCATTTCCCCGAGACTCAACACTTGGTCAATTGTGTTGGCCATGGGTGCAAAAAAGAAAAAACATTGAAGGAAGACTTTTCTTTATTAATGCCTTTATATTACAACAGGTGTTTGTCATTGCTAAGCTGACTGAACACTGCTCGGTCAGGAGATCCGGCTGGGATGTCCTGACAGAGGGCTATGTTGCTTACAGCATTTGAAAAATAAAAGAAAAATCACTCAAGTCTTGACCTTCAGATGTAGTATTTGCGTAGATTGTCAACATTCCATGGCCGAGGTAGGGGCTTGCCTTCGGTGTCCTCGAGCCTATAGGTGTCAGGTCGAACCATCTCAGTTACCCATTAGGGGCCTTCCCAGTTGGGGTTGAGCTTGCTGAGCATGTTTTCCCGACCAGTTGCTTCAAACCTCCTCAACACCTAGTCTACAACACGAATCTCCCGAGTCTTGATCCTTTGGTTGAAATACCTTGTGATTTTATAGTTGTAGGAGATAGATTTGAGCATTGCATTGCCCAGAGTCTCGGGTAACAGGTCGAGATCGATCTTTTTGAATTCTTCATTTTGTTCGTGATCATAAAAAGTGATCCGAGGGAGGGTACCCCGATCTCAACCGGTAGGACTGCTTCACTGCCGTACACCAAAGAGAAAGGTGTATGGCCAGTGGCTTCCTTAGGCGTGGTTCAAGCCGACCACGGGACCCCGGGGAGTTCATCGACCCAGGTGCCTTTGGACCCTTCGAGCTTTGTCTTGATTCCTCCTAGAATGACCTTATTAGCAGCTTCGGCTTGACCGTTAGTTTGAGGTCTATCAATTGAGGCTGCTCGAATGCTGATGCCAAACCGAGCACAATATTCCTTAGTTGCCTCACTAACGAATTGCCTCCCATTATCGGTAACAAGCACTCGGGGTATCCCGAACCGGGTGATGATATTTCTCGAGATGAACTGTTGAACCTGCTTCTCGGTGATGATTGCCAAAGGTTCGACTTCTATCCACTTAGTGAAATAATCCACTGCGACTATGAGGAACTTCCTTTGCCGCGAAGCTTGTGGAAAGGGTTTCAACAAGTCCATGCCCCATTTGTCGAAGGGCAGAGTGGGTAGTATTGCTAAGAGCTAGTTGGCTAGTCGGTGAGGCACCGAGCCATTCTTCTGGCACTTTTCACATTTTTGGACCAAGTCGTGTGCTTCTTGCTTGAGGGTAGGCCAATAATATCCAACTCGAAGTACTTTTCCAACCATTGTTCTTGCTCCCTGGTCGCTTCCACAAGCTCCCTCATGGATTTCCCGAAGGTTGTAGTCACCCACGTCGGGGGTGACGCACCGAAGCAAGGGATGAGTGTAGGACTTCTTGTATAGCTTGTCGTTGTGCCACTCGAACCATCGGTCCTGAATCCTAACCCTATCTGCTTGTTTCTAATCCTTTGGAAGCTGTTCATCTTGTAGATATTTGATTATCTAATCCATCCAAGTTGCCCCCCGATCTAGGACCATGGTGGATGGCTGAGCATTGATACTTGGTTCTTTGAGTACTTCCCAAGTGATGTCCTAGGCTCCAGAGATTCAGCTAAGCTTGCAAGCCTTGACAGGGCATCTGCTTGGTGATTCTCGGACCGAGGGACGTGACTGATAAAGAACTGCTGAAATTTCTGGGAGAGCTCACTGACTTTGTTCAAGTACATCTTCATCCYATCTTCTTTCGCCTCGAACTCTCTCCAGTGATCTGACCGACTACCAGTTGGGAGTCAGACTTCATTGTCAAAGATTTAGCCCCTACTACTAAGCACATCTGCATTCCGAGGATGACTGCCTCATACTCGATTTCATTATTTGACGTAGAAAACCCGAACTTGACAACGTATTCCAATTTTTCACCCTGATCAGTTTTGATGAGTACYCCGGCTTCGTTTCCTTCTTTCGTTGCAGAGCCATCCACATACACCTCCTAGCTCGCAGACTCAATTGGTTGTGAAGGTCGGTTGGTGCATTCTACTATAAAGTCGGCTAAGGCTTGTGCCTTAATAGCCCGCCTGGGCTCATATTCGAGTCTGTAGTCCGCCAGTTGATCAGACCATTCAGCCAACCCAGTGGAGTGATTTCTGCCCTCGATTACCTTCCTGATGGGTTGTCCGGTTAAGACCTTTATAGGATGAGCATGGAAGTAGGGCTTCAACTTTCTGCTGGCTATGACCAGAGCATAAACCAACTTCTCGACCTCTGAATATTGAGACTCGGCGCCCCTGTAAGCATGGCTCAAAAAGTAGACTGGGTGATGAGCCTTGTCTCTCTTCGAAACCAAGACTGCACTGAGGTCGTACTCCGAAATAGCCAAGTAGAGATAGAGTGGTTCTCCCGGCAAGGGTGACACCAGCTTTGGTATGGCAGATAGGTGCTGCTTYAGTTTTTGGAAAGCTGTTTCCGCTTCGTCGTCCCAGCTGAAGGTTGGTCTTTAGAGGGCTTTGAAGAAGGCAAGGCTCTTATCAGCCGATCGTGACAAGAACCGGCCCAAGGCAGCCATGCAGCCAGTGATCCTTTGCACCTCTTTGACCGACCAAGGGGACTTCATGTTGATGATTGCTTGAATCTTGTCTGGGTTTGCTTCGATTCCTCTTTCATCCATGAGGAAACTGAGACACTTTCCTCCCCGAACACTGAACACGCACTTCTTGGGATTCAGCTTCATATTAAATTTTCTAAGGGATGAGAAGGCTTCTCTGAGATCTGTGATGTCATCTTCAACTTTTTTGCTTTTGACTAACATGTCATCAACATATATCTCGACATTTCTACCAATTTGACCCTTGAAGATCTTGTCCACTAACCTCTGGTAGGTGGCTCCCGCATTCTTGAGGTCGAATGGCATCACTTTGTAGCAAAAAAACTCCTTGTTTGGTGATGAAAGCAGTGTGGGGTTGATCTTCTTCGGCCATGGGAATTTGATGGTATCCGGCATTGGCGTCCATGAAATTGAACAAAGCATGACTAGTTGTGGAATCGACCAAGGCATCGATCTTAGGTAGAAGATAGTCACCCTTTGGGCATACTTTATTGACATCGGTGAAATCCACGCACATGCGCCAAGTCCCGTTTGGTTTTTTGACCAACACTACGTTTGCCATCCAATCAGAGTATTGGCATTCCCGGATGAAGCCTGCTTCGAGTAATTTCTTGATTTCTGAGGTTGCAGCTTTATTCCCCTCTTGCCCTTGATGTCTGAGCTTTTGCTTCACACTTCGATACCTATCTTTGATGCTAAGCTTATGCACCATGACCAAGGGGTCGATACCGGGCATCTTTGTGGCAGCGAATGCGAAGACATCACGAAATTCTTTCAAAGTGGAGACTYTGCTCCCGAGTATCAAGGGTAAAAGATTTCCCGACCCGAACGGTGTGTTCAGGGTTGTCATCGATCTGAACTTCTTCGTTGGCCTCCGTTGGCTGAGGCCAATTGTAGCGTTTGATATTCTCGCTGAGGTACACATCTAGCCCGGTGAGGGCTTCCTTCTGAGGGGGATCCTTCCTCTTTTGTCCGACCGAAGGCTCAGGGTCGGCATTGCGTAGACTATTCACGTAGCATTCTCTTGCTGAGCGCAGATTGCCATATAGCCGACCAACGGCCCCTGAATCAGCCTCGTACTGGAGTAACAACTGATATGTAGAGATCGATGCTTTCACCTTGTTGAGAGTAGGTCTGTCGAGGATAATATTGTAGGGGAGGTCCATATCTACGACGGTGAAGTACACCTGAGCCGAGCGGGCTAGGTCCTTCTCCTCGATCCTGACAGGCAATTTAATTATACCTTCAGGGTACGTCTTCTTCCCTCTAAAGCCGACCAGGGGATGATCCGATCCAACCAGGTCAGATTTGGAGTATTTTAATATCTGCAGGCAGTCCCAATTTATGATGTCCGAGGAGCTTTCGCTATCAATGAGGACCCTCTTTACCCGAGCATTGGATACCTTGACCTCTACCACCAGAGGATCATCATGGGGTACGGCGATAGGCTTGGCCGATTCGTCGTCAAAAATCATCTTCGGGCACTTGGGAGGAACATCACCACCGACCTTCAGCACTTGGTGGGTGAGATCCTCCAGATGACGCTTCCGACCCCGATTGCTAGGTCCTCCAGAAGCGTGGCCTCCCGAAATCACATTTACAGTATGCATGGTCTGATTACTGGTCTGAGGCTGGTCCTCCTTTCTCCGAGTAAGTTTCTGGTCTCGATTGTCCTTCTTCTTGAGGTACCTGTTCAGTTTCCCTTCATTAGCGAGCTGATCCAAGACTTTCTTCAGCTCTCTGCAACCCCGGGTAGTGTGCCCGCACTCCCGATGGTATTCACACCAAAGATTCTTGTTTCCCCGGTTAGGCGTTGTCCTGACAAGTACTGGCTTTGGCAGAATATCCAGAGGCTTGATGTCAAGGAATATGTCCCTCCGATTGGTGTTTACCGAGGGTCATCTCCGCCATCTCTAAGCTCTGGCTTCTTGCCCTAAGCATGACCGTTGTCATTTATGTTATCATTCGCTTACCTCTTGCCCTCTACTGAGGGCTGATCGTCATGCATATTGTTTATTTCTGAGGCTTGAATGTACTTCTGAGCAAGTTCTAGAGCCTCCGAATACTTGGTGATGCCCTCAATGACCAGGTCTTGTTTAAACCGGCTAAGTCTGAGGCCTGACATGAGGGCTGAGAAAGCAACATTGTCTTCCAGATTTGAAATGCCCAGGGATTCGACATTGAATCCCTTGATGTAACTAGACAGTCCTTCAATTTTTCCTTGTTTCAAACTCATTAAATGCAAACTAGTTTTCATGTGACGTTTTCCAGCAATAAATTGTTGCTTAAATAAAGCTTCTAACACAGTGAAATTTGTAATGCAACCAGATGGTAATTCACTAAACCATGATGCCTCACATCCAGTCTGTACGGCCATCTGAGTCTTGAAGGCAGCCATGTAATCCTCAGGATCAGTCGTTTTATCGAACGTCTCAATTTTTGGCACCTTCACTTTCTTTGGATCCTCGGTATCCATGATCTCTCTAATGAATGGGGTCTTGTGGACGAGGGTATTCATCGGCTACAGTACCAGGGTGCCTTCTCCTGACTGCCTTACCGATTCAGATCGGGTACTGTCTGCATGACTATGAGACCTGGATGGGGGTTGCCCGTGAGATCGACTGACAGCCTCGTGTTGGGACCAGCGAGGTCGGGCAGAGGGTCGACCTGAGTCTCCTCGGCAAGGGGAGACCCGAGGCTGAGTTGTGTCGCCTTGGCTACGGCGTTTGTTGATGATTGTACGGGCATCCATACTGCCCCTTCTTCTTTCCTCGATGATGAGGCGGGCATCTGTCAGAGGAGGACGGTTGGAGTGACTGACTTGAGAGACGTCTTCCCTCCTCTAAGAGGGAATGGGTTGAACTTCACTGGGGATAATCCGATGGGAGTTCCCCCATGAAGGAGAAGTAAAACGAAAGGGACCAAGGGGTACCTCTTCGGGGAGGTAGACTGACTCCGAGCCGGAGGTCTCTTGCCCTGACTGCGTGCTGGCTGACTGCGCGAGGGCTGATGGGTGACTCCTGCCTGATGAGTGACCCTGGCCTGGGGTGGCTGTTGAGGCTGCTCCAGTCGCTTGGTGAGGAGGCTCACCTTCTCCAATAGAGCATTGAGCTCCTGCCTGGTGACCGAGTCACTGGGCTGAGGTTGACGAATGGGCGAAGGACGGTTAGTCCTGCCACCCGCAGCCGCAGCGCCCGAGTCTCGCGGGGCTGTTAGTCCTGCCACCCGCAGCCGCAGCGCCCGAGTCTCGCGTTGTTAGTCCTGCCACCCGCAGCCGCAGCGCCCGAGTCTCGCGGGGCTGTTAGTCCTGCCACCCGCAGCCGCAGCGCCCGAGTCTCGCGGGGCTGACGAGGCAGTATCCCCCTCCGGGAGATTAGACTGGCCTTCGGCTTTGCCTGGCTGACCAGTCGCAGGCTGAACATCACGAGCTCCATAACGCATACTGACCATGGCTTGCTTGTATCCCCCATAGACGGCACGAAACTGTTCCTGTTCACGGAACTTACAACAAAGCGACAAAGTAATGAGCTAAAATGATATGACTGGGGATGACAGTTGGCACGTACGTGTCCGCGTCTACGCCCTGTGAATGGACACTGCGGACACTGGTCTCCTCTGGCTAACCTGCAAAACAACCAAAGGTGACTGGCCCGGGGGGTTAACCCAGAAAAGCCCCTTCGATGCATAAGTCAGCAAGGAGACTTCCAAGACTGAAGGTTAAGCAAGCTAGATATTTGTACTAGACTGTACTTGGTGGGTTCAGAATTAGGTACCTGGAATGGGCTCACCAACTCCCCTTTTATAGGGTTAGGTGAGGATGTACTTGGCTTTTCCTCCGATGTGGGAATCAGGAAGTACTGTATTTAATCAATGTGGGACAAAAGTACAGTATTTCTCATAGTCATGTCAGGCTACCTTTTTAGCTGTTACTGTACGAACCCACCCTTTTTGGGTGCCCTTATTATGTGGGTGTGTGGGGCCCATATGTTTTCCAAGTACTTAGGTGTGTCCCATCAGATGCCACTAGAGATGGCAATGGATATTGGATCCACCCCGGATCCGCGGATCCATATCCGTTTTTGCGGATATGGATCTTAAAATGTTGGACCCGTCGAATTTGGGTCGGATACGGATCCTGGGTAGGAAAAACGGATCTGGATCTGGATATAGCAATTGGATCCAGATCCAGATCCGTTTACCCGTTTTTTATTTTTAAATGATAATTTTTTTTAACTAATAATTTAGTGGCTAAATAAAAGAGTTTAATCAAGGAACCTAATTACCCATCTTCCTCTACTACATAATAAAAAAAATTAGGCAAGAAAGTGTTAATTCTTTGTATAATGATGTTGTTATTTTCTTTCACTTTTACTTTAAAGCGTGGCTTGCGAGGTAATATGTTATATTATCGCTCTTATATTATCAATAATAATATTCAAATTCAAGTTAATTAGTTCATTCTAGGATTTATTTGATGAACTATCATATATTCTTTTGGTTACATACTTCAAATATTAATTATTTTAGCAAATTAGGCAAAATGATGCAAAATATAATAGCATCCGTTTTAGATCCGTATTCGTAGGATCCATCGGATATGGATATGGATCCTTCAAAAAAATATCCGACGGATATGGATCGGATATGGATCCTCCTCKTGAAAACGGATCTGGATCTGGATCCAGTAGGATCCAGTCCAGATCCTACCCGTTGCCATCACTAGATGCCACGTGGCGCCTAGTGATTGGGTAGGTGTAGGAACATCTCTGATTAGATATCATGTTAGAGGCCGGGGAAAAATTTACCTAGCTACCATGTGGTTCTGCACAATTTTTTTTTTCTTTTCTAAATTATACTATAATTATTACTTCCTCAGTTTCGAATTACTCGCTACGCTTTCTATTTGAGTAAGTTTTAAATTACTTGTTACGCTTTTTTTCAAGCAACAAACTATCTCAATCTCTCTCCTCTCACATTAGTCCCTTTATTTCTTTTTCTCTATCCTTTTCTTCCCTAAAAAATTGTCTAAAAGTTCGTAATTTTGGATGTATAGCAACTAATGTGAAACGGAGGAAGTAATACTTTCAATTCTATGGGTCCTACACTTTCCTTCCTGAATTGCTCTCCTAGCAACTATCACCTAGGTACATACCATACGTATGTATAATTGAACCTTTTCTACAATAGCAAATTAAATCTTTTCCAAAATTCTCACTTTGCTTCATTTTGGAAGCTATTTCCTATCATACTGTCCATGTAGGATCGATATTTTTAAAAAACATTCAAAATCGTTGTCCCACCAATTGCGAACTATAAGTGAAACTCGCTACTGGCCTGGTGATAACGAATTCGCCTAATAAGTCGCTACAACCAATAATGAGTTTCAAGTATAATTTGCTACTGCTAGTAGCGAATTTGCCTCATATTTTCAACATGAATTTTTTAACTGAACAAATTTTATTAAATGGATAAATCACTACTGCTAGTAGTGAATTACTAGATGAAATCACTACCACCAGTAACAATTTTGTCAATATTTAAAAAATTAAATTAAATTATATATCAATTCTACGTGGGTGAAGAAACCATCGGCTAATAAAAAAAGAGAAAGGAGACCTTCTCTGTCTAAGATTCTCTCTCTCTCTCTCTCTGGACTTCTCAAACCTAGTTTAGCGCCATGGCAAGGAACTCTAGAGCTCGCCGGAATCTGCGATGGGAGATCGATCAAGCTACAAAGGATGCTCATCCTTCATCTGGTGATGAGGGTTCTGATGGTTCAAAGGACAATGTGACAAAGGAGATTGTTGAGAGGTTTTAACGCGTCAATCATTGTTGGGGGCGTTGGAGGCTTAAGCGGAGGTTAAGGGATCGTTTTCTGATTGATTAGTGATGCATGAGAAACATCTAGCGGCTCATATTTCTGCTAATACGAATGAGGTGAGTTCTTACCCATTTTATTTGATCCGATTGATGTTGAGCTTGCAGATTTGATTGACAATACTCTAGTTGATGATGGAATTTCTCGAATACATCTTGATGAAATTCAGCCTGAATTAGAATAATGGTCCTCTTCAATTATTGTTTGAAGGTTTCATTAGACGAATATGGAGGAAGTATGCTATTGTTAAAATTTTGTGGGGTTAATAATGGTTTTTTTTCTTATTCGATTTAATTCATTGGAGGATTATGATTCTGTTATGGCAAAGGAGAGACTATTTTTTTTTACCATAAGCCATTGATCATGCGACACCGATTTACTGATGTTAGTTTTGAGAAGGTAGAGGTTTGTAGCATTCCTATTTAGGTGAATATTCCTATTCATTTTAAGTATAGGGGGTTTGGTGTTCTTGAATGAATTGATAAGACGTAGGGTGCTCAGGTTGGACCAACCTACTCTTAATAGAGATAGATTGCAGTATGCTAGATGTTTGATTGAGATGAAGGTTGGCTTGGAGGTTCCGAATGTTGTGAAATTCTATTACAAAAGAGATAGCCTATGTGAAGTGAAGGTACAGTATCACCAGAAGCCTATACTATGCTCTGGTTGTCATAGGCTTGGGCATAAGTTGGATGATTGTAAGTAGGAGAAACAAGGTGCTAGACAAGTTTGGAAGCCTAAGGATGATAAGGTTGCTCCTGATGTTCCTACTACTGCCTTAATTGCTCCAGATGACAAGGCTGCTCCTATTGTTCCTACTACTGCCTTGACTGCTCTGGATGACAAGGCTCTCGATGCAGAGTCTTCTGAGGACCAATTCCAGGTTGTTATCAAACCTGCCAGATATGGAATAATGCATCCGATGGTCACAATGTTGCCGAATGGTACGACGTTCATGTGTAAGAAACTAGAGAGGATTCCCAAGGGGATAGATGTGAATGGGTGAATGGTTTAGACCCACCCATTCCCAATGAATAACTTGCTTTGTTGGAATGTAAAAGGTGTTAATAGACCTGAGAAACAAGTAGCTATTAAAACCTTTCTTATAATAGTCAATCTTATGGTCTAGTGGCTCTCTTAGAGACAAAGGTGAAGCCACACAACAAGATGGGTTCACTTTATTCTAATTTGTTTCAAGGTTGGTGTTTCTCTTCAAATGTTTCCAAAGCTCAAACTGGGAGAATTTTTCTTTCTTGGAATCCTCTATCCTTTGATATAGGGATTCATTGGTTTTCGATCAATTGATTCATTTGGTGGTGGCTCCAAAGAGAGGTTTACCACCTTTTTCTGCTCTATTATTTATGCTCATTATGATAGGGTTCTAAGGAACAACCAGTGGCATGATCTTGTTTTCTGTTCTGAGAAGCTTAAGGGACCTTGGTTGTTGATGGGAGATTTGAATTGTGTTATGAATGCGAATGAGAGAATAGCGTCTTTTGAATGATCTTGGGTGACAGAGGCTGTTATGAGATGTATGTGTCACTGTCAAATGCAGGATATTAAGTCATGTGGGAATTTCTTCAAATTGAGTAATAAACAAGAAGGGATAGATAGAGTTTTTTCAAGAATGGACCGAGAAATGGCTAATGATTTGTGGTTGGATTCTTATCCTATAGCTACTGCTACTTTTTAGGACAAGAGAAGTTTTTGGAGGTAAGAAATCTTTCAAGTATTACAAAATGTGGCAAACTCATCCAATGTTTAAACCAAAAGTCCAGGCTTGGTGGGACTTCGATTTCCATTGGACAAAGATGTTTCAACTGGTGAATAAGCTTAAATGTGTCAAGCAAGGGTTAAAGGTGCTAAATAAATTGGGATATTATGATTTACATGTCACGGTTAACATGGCTTAGAGGACTTTGACTAGCATTCAGCAACAGATCCATAATGATCCTCATAATACTACTCTTTTTTATGTAGAGAGAGTTGTTGCTAAGGAGTAAAAGGTTGCCTTTGAGAACCATCATTCTTTTTTGAAGCAGAAAGCCAAAGCTGCTTGGATGAAGGATAGTGATTCAAATTCAGCCTGTTTTAAATAGGCAATCAAGTAGAGAAGGTTGCAGAACAATGTACCTGTCATTTATGATCTTGATGCATGGCATTCTTCATACTACTTCTAATGGTATTGGTGAGGCCTTTCTTGCTTATTATAAGGCTTTCCTGGGATCTCAAATGAAGGATAGGCTCTTAGTCAATCCTAATATTGTTGCCTATGATCCTATTATATCTTCAAATCATGTTGATTCCCTATCAAAGCCTTTTACTGCAGCTGAGGTCAAGCAGACAATGTTCACTATTTGTGGAGACAAAGCCCCAGGTCCTGATGGTTTTATTGCACATTTCTTCAAGGACAATTGGGATGTGGTAGGTGACTTTTCTACTAAAACTGTCTTGGATTGTTTGAGTTTTGGGAACTTTCTCAATTCAATTAATACTACATTTGTTTCCTTGATCCCTAAAGTGACTTGCCCAAAGGATGTTTAAGAGTTTAGACCCATTTCCTGTTGCAACACTGTAACACCCCAATAATTCTCCACTTTACCTGTGAAATATTAAATGAAAATACGGAGAACCATTGGCATGTCACCGCAACGTGTTAAAACGTTTAGGCTAAAATAATATTTTGCAGCGGAAATTAAAGGTAGAAATTAGTTCAACCAAAGTGGTAAAATCTAAAATATAAAAACTCATTTGACAAGTTGGAACCATCAAGGCCCTTATTCGCAAATAACGGTATAATTCCTTTTCAAACATAATAAACTTGAAATATAAAATCGTTCTCTAAGGTTCACAATGCATGAACAAATTATTTAAGTACGATCGGTTCTCACTCATCCCAACCATCCAAGGCTAGTCACCCCTGATTGCAAATCCTGTAAAAAGTCTGCTCCCCATAATTTTTAAGTGAAATAAGGATCATCACAGGTCCACCAAAAGAAAGAAAGTGTGGACGACAACAAACAACACAAAGCACACAATCAGCAAAGCTGAGTACGTACAAATTACGTAATCAGAAAACAAACGGACAGCATCTCCCCTAAAAACTGGACATACTGAGTTATGACACCTGCTTAGAAACAAAAGAAAACCCAACTGTGGTGTTCATAACCACTTAACAACATTATACATATACAACAGATCGCAAACTCAGACCAATATGACACTACTTATTACATACAGCTGCTCCAATACAATACAATCCCAAAATATCAATAGCTCCTGATAACTAGATTGTACCTGCAAAATAACTTACTCGACTCCAATACATGACTCAATATATTATACTATATTAGATATGATTTGAGCAATAGACAAGGTTGTCCAAATCCCAGACACACGAGGTGCCACAGTTCAATCCCAGACACACTAGGTGCCACAGTTCAATTCCCCATGCCTCCCCATCGAAAGGCATCAAAGTTCAATAAACCAGATGGCGAACGGGCGCGACTCCGTCACCATAGTTAGATGAGATCTCAAACTAACCCCATTTTGGATAAAATCCATTTTAAAAATAAATATAAAGAGACACGTTGATCATACGACCCTAGGAAGGAAGCGAATAAAATCGCAACCCCAACCCCTGATTGTCAATACTCTAGACGTGCACAAATCCAGAGTTTTATTGCTCATTCAAAATTTATTTAACTGTTAATTATAGACACATTCACGTGACTCACAACCAAGACCACAATTCACATTGAAACTCTTTTTAACACTGGCCGTTCCTTTAATTAATAAACATGTAGGACAAGCCAACTAACCTCGTCAATAAGACTTGAATACCTCCCTTTACTCAATTCATACATCATGTCATGACTGAGTAATAAAATCGCCTCATGAAGTAAGATACAACTTAACTCACTTAAATTCAAATATAATATATATATATATTATATATATATATAATATATATTAATATATATATATATATATATATTATATATATATATAATATATAAGCTAGTTAATTAATGACAAAGATTAATCAACAACTTCCCAAAACCATCCTAGGAACATCCCAAATTTCAATATTCACGACTATGACTTCGATAGTTACATTTCTCGTGTCTACCAAACAATTCCATGGATGATTCCTACTCATGCTTCTAAGTTTATAAACAACCACAAACATACATAAGATTCAAGGATTACGCAAGTGGTACGTACCTTSAWTAAAYCGAGCAACAATTCACTTTAGCACTTAGAAATCGACCTCTACGAAGTCCCCTCCTAATCATATAGCAAAATTTGAATCAACGCACTTGACATTTAATTTACAGCAATACTAAGTAGTTTTAATGTGCCTCAAAAGTTATTAAAAACATGTTTTTATTCCTCATAAAAACCCTCACCTAATTGTATGAATATATACTATAGTTCTAGCTTCTCAATAAGGAATTTCGACACTTTAATTCGTTAAATAATTCTGAAAAATTTCCCTTAATACAAAATCTTTAAAAACTCCAAAAACATATGCATACTAGTGATACAATATATTAACCCATTGATTTTCAAGTGAAAACTCATTATTTTCAATAACAATAGCTTCAAGAATATTTATAAAAATTTGAAATTTACTTAAACTTGTAAAAGAAAAAGGCCTAGGTTTTGTATACATACATAATAGTTCGTAAATAAGTTTAATTCATTTAAAACATGATTTAGGATCTTCAAAACCCCTAAATACTCTTGAAATTAAATCTGGAATTTATTGAAACTTGCTAAAGAGAAGGTTTAAGCTTTTACATACTCAAATAATAGTTTATAAACAATCTTTCTCATACCAAAACATGATTAAAACCCATTAAAATCTCAAAATTCACATATAATCAAATCTGAAAATTTGTTTAAAGTCTTAAAAATTCAACTTTTAATGTCATACAAATTCAAAATATCATAAAACAAGTACTAATTAATCTTTAACCTTTAAAACATGAAAATCCCCTATTTATAGCCCTAATTTTATAATTAAACAAATCTGAAAATTTTCATTCAAATTGAAATCATCAAAACAAGTTAATAATATTAACAACCTATTCAAAATAATTGTATAAGTGATTGATTATAAACTTTGACATCAAAAATCAATTAAAACATGGGAAAGGAATAAGAAATCAAGAAGAGAAGGAGGGGGAGAGAGGACCGACGGTGGCTGTGGTGGCCGGCGACCACGGTGGGCAGCAATAGTCCGGCGGTGGGCAGCAACACGCCGGCAGTGGGGCAGCAGCAACGTCGACGGGGCTCCTTCTCTTCTCTCTCGTGCTTCTCTCTGTCTTCGTGCCTCTACTCTCTTTCTTTTCTCTGTCTTAGTGCCTCTGCTCTCTTTCTTTCTTTTTTTTTTGAAAACAAATGAATGAATGAGGCGTGAAGTGTGAGTAAGGGAGGAGTAAAGCTCTTTTAGTAATCTAGGTTTTCTTAGATAAGTTTTAAACGATTTTTTTTGTTTTTTTTTTGTTTTTGAATAAAATAAAATAAACCAAGTAAAATAGATATCATAAAATATATCTTAAGTGATAATAATAGAAATTAAATAAAACGTATCGTTTTTACAAGATATTCGTAATATATTTATAAGAAAATATATTTATAAGATATTTGATAGTTTTTATATGAAATAAATCGTAATATTTAAATATAAAATATATTTATAAATATTCGAAAATTACGGGGGATTACAATCTACCCCTCTTAAAAGAAGTTTCGTCACCGAAACTTGTCCCAAGGAACTAGAGTTCCATCCCACATCGGAAGTTGAGGAGAACGAAGTCTACTATATAGAGTAGATTGATACCTCAACCTAGTAGAGGCCTTTTGGGTGGGTAACAAGCCCACACCAAAAGCAAATCCTTGCGGGCTAGGCCCAAAGAGGACAATATCTACTAGTGGGCTCCTGTTCACACCAAGGGGTGTTACAGATGGTATCARAGCCAGGGCCCATTCCGGTGTTCTATCGTGCCTTCGAGGACGCAGGCTCCCTTTCAAGGGTGGACGTGACAGGGGACTAGAGTTCCATCCTACATCGGAAGTTGAGGAGAACGAAGTCTACTATATAGAGTAGATTGATACCTCAACCTAGTAGAGGTCTTTTGGGTGGGTAACAAGCCTACAACAAAAGCAAATCCTTGCGGGTTAGGCCTAAAGAGGACAATATCTACTAGTGGGCTCTTGTTCACACAAAGGGGTGTTACAAACACCATTTACAAATGTTTTTCTAAGGCAATTTGTGGTAGATTAAGGCATGTCTTGCCTGATATCATTGCAGAAAATCAAGGAGCCTTTGTACATGGTCGATTTATCAATCATAATATTATGGTTTGCCAAGACATTGTCAGGCATTATGGGAGAGAAAATTGTTGAACCCTAGTTTTGATGAATGAACAACAACAAAAGGCAAACTCATGTGTTTTGTATATGATGTGTGTGTTAGATGTGATTTACAGGAAATAAGTTTTTAAAGCCTTAATGGAGTAAGGATCATCCAAGAGTGGAAAGGGAGTTCCTGTGGCTTTGAAGATTTAAGAGTTCATGGAAGAAACTCAGAGCAAGGAACTCGAGTCCCTTGAAGAACTCAAGACTCGAGATCTACTGGTGGAATCATCAGGGTATAATAAACTTAGATTTTATATTTTAGGTTTATTGTAAATTTGGCATTAATGCGTGGAAGTTTGGCTCAATAAGATATAAGATATATAATCAGATTTAATAAGTTAATTTTATTAAAAGGTATAAATTAAGGTTGGTACTAAAAAGATATCTTTATGAAATAAATAAATCTTAATTAATTAAGTTTTCGAATAAAATCTTTTTTATACTTTACCAGTTTTATCTTGTTAAAGTTAATTTATGAAAATGTGTTTTTATATCTTATGTATTTTAAAACGGATTAAAATAGTGGAGTTTGGAAACTATCACTCTAACTGGTTTTGAGAAATTTAAGGAAGTATTGACTTGATAAGCAAGGGAAAATCAGTTGAGAAAAATAAGGAACGGCTATAATGAACTAAGAGGTTAAGAACGTGAGAAGTGGACTTGCATGCCAAGTTCCACTAAGGCACTATCTCCTACATAGTAGGAAGTAATGCATGGTGGACTCACTGCTTGATTCCCACGCACAAACTTCATCTATAAATACAGAAAAAGAAATCCGTTTTAAACACACTTGAGCAAACAAAAGAAATTGAGTCATTCTAACACACAAGTGCCAAATAAGTTTTAGTTTACAATCGAGTTGTAATTGCTTCAAGTAGAGTTGTTACTTGAAGAGGACTTTGAGTGTTGTATCTCAAAGGGGGCTTTGGGTTGAGAGTTAATCCAGAGAGGCTTGTAAGAGAGTGGAGCTTGCAAGAGTTTAAGTGCTCAATCAACAGAGGGATTGGTTGAAAGGCTTTCAAGTTCGAGAGGAACTTGAAAGAGGTCTTAGATTGTTCTAGGTGTTGTATCCAAATAATCTAAGAAGAAATCCTGTGTGGTATCAGGTCACAGGTTTATCTCTTGACAAGTTGTCAAGGAGAGTTTCTGTGTTAGTGAAACTTACATCTCGTGTTTCCTTGCTTTCTAAGTTTTTAATTCTGCAAAAAGCTGAAGTTCCCTTAAGTTACAATTCACCCCCCCTCTTGTAACGTTCAGTAGATCCAACAAAAATGTCCCGCCTAGTTGTTTAATGAAGATTGATTTTAGGAAGGCTTGTGACACTATTAACTAGGCTTTCTTGGAGGATTTTATGAGGTATCTTGGTTTTCCTAGTCACTTCTTGCAGTTGATGATGTAGTGTGTTTGTACTCCAAGTTCTCCTTAGTCATAAATGGTAGCCCATTTGGTTTTTTCTCCTCTAAGAGAGGTCAAAGACAAGGAAACCCTCTATTGCCCCTTCTTTTTGTCTTTGTAATGGAATACCTTTCGAAGGTGCTTTCTCATCTGATTCACAATACTTCTTTTAAGCACCATCCTCGTTGCAGAATGTCGAAACTCAAATCACACACATGTGTTTTATTGATGACTTGATTCTCTGTTGCAAAGGTGAATTAGAGTCTATTAAGGCCATGTTGTCTGCTTTTAGGTGTTTTCTGATTCCACTGGGTTAAAAGCCAACATTCAGAAATCTGAGATTGTGTACAGAGGTATGATGGAGGATGACATTCAGGAGGTTCTCACTTGCCCTGGTTTTTCTTAAGGTTAACTTCCTTTCAAATATTTGGGGGTTCCAATCTGCTCAAAGAAGATCTGATCTCAACTAAATTAAAGTTTGTGAAATTTTAGTTGATAAAATGGCTGCAAGGATTAGAGTTTGGAGCTTCATGCATTTGTCTTTTATAGGGGGAGTCCAATTAGTTAATTCGGTTTTATTGAGTATTCATGTGTATTGGGCTCAAGTTTTTATTCTCCCTACCTCAGTGTTACGCTACTACAAAAATGAGCAAATTAAAATAACCWTTTTTAAGAAACCGGTTAAGTCAAATAACCGGTTTCTTAAGGTAAGAAACCGGATATTTAATACAACCGATCTCTTAAATGGATGTATAAACCGGTCTCTTAAGTCTATGTGAGAGATCGAACAAATAAAAATCGATCTCTTATCTTAATTTATAATTTTTTTATATTATTGTTGTTAGCCCATTACACGTTGCAAAGTGTTATAACTATTATTTGTATACGAGGAAGTATAAACACAAAACTAATGTTGGAATAAGTTTGCCCATACACTAGGTAAAATAACATTTTAGTATTAAAAAAGTGGGGTCACTTGTGAAAAAGTGAGGAAAAAAAAGGGAAAATCGTGGGCCAGCAAACAACAGACAACAGTCAAGGATGTGGGCCCTCACCGTCAGATCTCATCTTTCATACTGTAAATGGTTGTCTATGAATTTATATGGTTATCTGCTAGTTATTAATAGTTGTCTATGAGAAAAATAAGGTTGTCTATGTTGATATAAGGTATGTCTATATTAAACACTTCCTCTGTAAAGACACATATACCCTTGCTTTTTTATATAAAATGACGCTTATGCCCCGTAGGTGGGCATGTTATCCCAACATTAGTGTCTGGTTTATCATTCCTCATATGTATACGAGTCTCTTGACATTTTTTTCATTTATTAAACACGCATCTCTCTTTTCTCTCCTTTCTTGTACGCTTCTTACACATCTCTCTTCTCTCTCCCCTCTCATCTCACACACCTTTAATTCAAACAACCCAAAATTATATAAGTTCCTCTAGATCTTTCTTGTTGCTCTTCATTTATTCAAAGGTCGACCATTTCAATTTGCTCGATTTTCATTTGTTTGTTGTTCAATCTGCAAGCTATCCTCGTATTTCAAAGGAATTTCACTGGTAAATTTATATTTATTGCATATTCTATTTCATTTGTAGAATTTTCGTTGATTTCTTTAATTTTCTATTTTTTTTGGAGTTTTCGATTTTTTATTTTTCAGATCCGAGTTTATTTTATCACATTTTCGCATTGCGTTTTTTTTGAAAATGTATTTTGATTTTGTTTTTTTTTTKKTTTYCMWTTTTTAGTGTTTTTCGATTTTTTTTATTTTTCGATTTTGATTATTTTCGATAATTTTAGAGTTTTCCCATTAATTTTCTTTTTAGTTTTGGTTTTTCTATTTTGATTTTCTTTTTTTCGTGTGTATATCACTTTTTGGGGGTTTATCGTTTTTTGGGTTTGTGATTTGTGTTTCTAGGTTTCTTTTATTTTTTTAAAGTTTATGATTTTTTTGGGGCCGGGGTTTCTCGCCAATTTTTTCAGATCTAATTATTTATAAGTTTATTTGTTTGGTTTTGTTCTTATTCTTGTTTGTGTTGCTAAATTTTTTAATTCGTTCTGGATCGTGTGTATGGGTTTTTGATTTGTGATTCGTTTTGAGGTTTTGAATTCTGGATTCGTGAGTTTGTAAGCTTATTTTCCCCTTTCAATTTTACAAATACAATAAGGTATGTTCTCATTATGTTTTTTTTTTCATTTGTGCGCTTGAGAGGCGGTGCAGGTCATGGCGAGGGGCAGTCGGTGGCGGCGCGGTGGGAAGTCTGTGGTGGTGCAGCGGGCAGACTTAGCGGCACGGCGGGGCTGTTGTTTAGAGGAGAAGTTATACTTGTAATATTTTTTCTAAGTAATATGTATGTATTTGTATATTTGTATGTATTTCTAACAATTCTAAGTAATATGTATGTATTATGTAACTATGTACTTCGTATGTATTGGTTTGTTAGAAATGTGATCTGAGGAGAATTCTACATTATTACTTCGTATTTATTATCCCCTTTGTGAAATAAAGTAGGTGGGACCTCCCACATGCTGTACTTTTTTAATTAATAAAAGGAAAATTTGTCAGCAACTACCCACTTTTTGTCCAACTTTGAAAATAACTACCCACTTTTTATTTTTTTTAAAACAACTACCCACTTTTTTTGTAAAGTTTGTGAACCACGACCACTTAACGGTTTTTCACTAACACCGTTAACTCTCTTTCTTCCAACCACCACGAACCACCTTCCCGCCACCTCCACTCACTGTTGCCACCCTTCTGCCACCACTAACACCCTCCCAGCCACCACGAACACCCTCCAAGTCACCACTGGAGCCTCCCAGCCACCACTCTCGCACCAACCACACAACCACCARCAATTGAGTGGCCTCCCCAACCTCTAGATCACCGCCCAACCTAGYCAGCCTCCACTACTCCACAACCACCTTCGATCCTCATCTTCGTCACATCAATCTTCCCCAATTCACAAACAAAAACAAATTATTCAATTAAATTAGGAATCGAATTGAAGTCTAGCGAGATGTAAACTCGAATTAAGGCATGTTCCTTTCAAATTAAAAATCRAATTGGGAAAATTSGGGGMATTAGAACAAACCCTAATTGAAGAAATTGGGGGAAAKCAAATGRCGAGTTGGGCTTGTGGGTACGAATTGGTGGCGGGHTRGDTGCGTGGAGTGGTCGCGAGGGTGGTGGCGGTTGGCAAGTGGGCTGGTTGTATGGGGTGGTTTCGAGAGTGTTAGTGGTGGTTTCGAGGGTTGCAAGGGTGTTCGTGGCTCAAGATGGTGGTTTCGAGGGTGTTCGCGGTGGCTGGAAGGGTGTTAGTGGTGGCAAAAGGGTGGTGGGGGTGGCAGAATGGTGGCAGTAGTGAGGGGAGGTGGCGATAGGGTGGTTTGTGGTGGTTGGAAGAAAGAGAGTTAATGGTGTTAGTGAAAAACCGTTAAKAGGTCGTGGTTCACAAGCTTTACAAAAAAAGTGGGTAGTTGTTTTAAAAAAAACAAAAAGTGGGTAGTTGTTTTCAAAGTTGGACAAATAGTGGGTAGTTGCTGACAAATTTTCCTTAATAAAATAATCAAAGAGATCGGTTGTGCATTAAATCCGGTTTCTTTGATGTAATAAAATAATCATAATTAATTACATATGAGACCGGTTTGTTAGTCACATCCGGTCTCTTATCCCTCTAACTAAAGAGACCGGTTTTTCTAAGCACCGGTCTCTTTGCTCAGTATAAGAGACCGCAAAAATAAACTGGTCTCTTACCCTAAGAGCCCTGCCACCTTGAGACCGGTTGCTTTGCGGTCTTTTTCAACCAGTCTCTTAAGTTTTTTTTGTAGTAGTATTACATGATATTACAAAAATTTGTATATCCTTCTTATGGAGTGGGCAGGCTCATTCAGGCAAGCCTGATAACGTGAGTTGGGATGCCATTTGTCAACCTAAAAAGTGTGGTGGTTTGGGCATTAAAAATGTTTTGATTTGGAACCAGGCCAACTAAGGGAGACACGTGTCGGAGTTGGTTCACAAAAAAGAAAAATTATGGATTAGATGGATCCACTATGTTTATTTGAAGAATCAAGATTAGTGGACTTATAAACCATCTGTGTATTGTTGTATTGGAGGAAGTTGTATGAGGTAAAGGAATGACTTCTAAGACTAGGTTTGCATCTGGATATTACGACTACTATGTAGAGGTATTCAGTTTTCGCTATTTATTAGTAATTACAGCATCAAAACCAGCAAGTTACTTGGTGCACTTTTGTTTGGCAACATTTTTGTTTGCCTAAACATAGATTTATTGGCTGGTTAGCTATTCAGGGAAGGGTTAAAACAAAGGATAGATTGCACCAGCTTGGCCTCTGTCCATCTCCTATGTGTTTGTTATGTCAGAATGATCTTGAAACTCACTCTCATTTGTTTTGTAAGTGTGGTATAAGTAACCAGATCTAGAAGGCTGTCCAGTTTTGGTTAAGGGCTCATATCTCAAGGGAGGAACTTATGTTAATCTTACATCACCTGCATAAGTTGAGGATTTCTTAATTTCAACTGCATGTTTATTAGGCTACTGTGTATCAGATCTGGTCTGCAAGGATTAAATTGTATTGGTCTGATGTTGCTATTGATATTAATCTCATTCTTAAAATGATTAAGGAATATGTTATTCTTAGAGTTACTAGTGTTATGCCTAGGAAGGTTAGCAGGAAGGATAGTGAGTGGCTTGCCACCTTGTATTAGCCTTTGTTTGGAGCTGGTGAGGCCAACCTAGTTGGTTTGACCCTAAGCTCTTAGGTTGTAATGGTTGTGGTTTTGTGTGCTTAATGAATTTTACTTATTTTTATATAAAAAAAATCTACGAGGGTGATATCATGGGAAATACTTTTCAAACCGAAGTAATTTGAGAATTTTACAAATACATATGGGAAAAGGTTCTCTATACTTATTCTAATGAAGGACGTTGATGAAGAAGAGAGTGTATGAGGTTTTGTTTGATGGTTAGTAGAAGTAAGGGTATAAAGGTACTTTTACTTGAGTTAAATCAAACTCTTCTACGCTTAGCTTTTTTTATAAGTAAAAATGTAACATTATACGTGAACGTAAGCTTTCCATTAAACAAAATTTTAGGCCATAATTTTTTTGAGTATGCAGTGTTGTATACTCTACAATAGACTAAATATGTTCAGTTCAGTTTATTTAAGTATTGTAGACTCTATTGTTGGAATCCCGCAAAATAGGCGCAATTTTTTTTTTTTACTTATTGAAAAAGAAAAGGAGATCAAATAAGAAATTTTTCATATCAGATCAAAAAATGTTAAAAACTAAAAAATAGTTACAATAATATAAGATTAGATCAGAAAAATTCAGATAAAAAAACACATAAAAAAATTCAAACGAACTTGTGTATGTGTTTTAGGACGTGTTCGGCATAGCTTTTTTAAGTAACTTTTAGCGTTCTGACTAGATTAAAAAGCTACTTGATTAATTTTATTATTGTTCGGTAAGGTAGCGTTTTGAGTAGCAGATAGCATTAAACGTTATTTTTTTCAAACTCTGGTAGGAGTAACATTCTAGCTTTTAGCGTTTATGTTAGATTAAAAAGCTACTTGGTAATTAATTTTCTTCTACTATAAATGAAACCGCTACTTCTGTCGAACACTACTTATTATATTAAAAAAATTATTTTCGTCTCACCGCTACATATTAGCTTTTCAGCTACCCACTACTTGTACCGCTAAAAGCTACTAACAAGCTACTTGATTAATTTTAAGTAACTTTTAGCGTTCTGACTAGATTAAAAAGCTACTTGATTAATTTTATTACTGTTCGGCAAGGTAGCATTATTTTTTTCAAACGCTGGTAGGAGTAACATTTTAGCTTTTAGCGTTTATGCTAGATTAAAAAGGTACTTGATAATTAATTTTCTTCTACTATAAATGAAACCGCTACTTCTGTCAMCCACTTATTATATTAAAAAATTTATTTTCGTCTCACCGCTACATATTAGCTTTTCAGCTACCCGCTTTTTGTACCGCTAAAAGCTAAACGCTACTATTGCCGAATAACTCGCTTTTTTCCATAGATAAAGTAGGATTTTTATTTGTTTTTGTTTTATGATTTACGAAGTATTAAAATTTAATCTAAAAGGTTAATCGTGTAGTTTGGACCCAAAGGCTTAATAGGCCTAGTCCGATAAAAAAACTGTGGGCCTATGGCCCAACTTAATTGAAAAAATTAAAAACATACTGTAGTTTTACACTTTTACGTCAGTCTAATATTCTCTAATAATCGGGCTTTATTAATTGATTAAATGATTACTACTAGTAGATGATTTTGGGCAAGACAAAGACCGAGGACTTTGGTTTAATGAAGTTAATATTATACTCCATAGTTGGCAAGTTTTATAGTACAATCGGTTTTATRWWGATCTAGTTATTGAGCTCAATTTTAGATACAATTACACCCATTTTTAAAATTGGGAACATAATTTGTCTATTTGCAATAATGTTCATTAATAATATCAAATAAAAAGATGAAAATGAGTGTAAGGTTCAACTAATTGTACCGTGCACATGCTTGAGCTATTCGTTGAATAGTGATTAGTCAATTGAAAAAAAAGCTGCTCCGTACTTACAAGAACAGATGATGTTACACTTTAGATTGTTTTGACTTAAATATTGAATTTGAGTTACATTAATGGACAAAAATAGATTACCTTAAGTAATATATGAGGTTATATGTATAATAATAGAGATTATTTCAATTTGGTCACACAATGTGTTCCACCATGGCTTTCCACGAGTATGTGCATCCATGCTACGAGTGGTTGTATACTTGTATCTAATAACACTCATTCATTTTCAACTTTAAATAATGGATAAATTTTTATGAATGTGTTTTTTTAGGAAAATTTGCGAGAAAAGAGCTTTTATAATGTATTTTTTGTAGCAAAAGACCTTTTATAAAAAATTTTGTAAACAGAGATCTAAACTAAAAAAAATTTTGTTGACAGAGACCTTAAATGATTTTTCGACCTTTGACCATTGTATTCTAATTGTTGACCTCGGTATTCCAACATTGACTCCGATGTTCCCACTACCTACACCCCTTTTTTTCTAACTACACACCCTCATTATTCAAAAATTAACTAACGCACCATCACCATCATTCAGCCACCCTTTCCACCACCACCATCATCATTCGACCACCATCCCCACCACTATCATCATCATTCAACTACCTTCCCCACCACCATCATCATTCATCCACCATTATTCCTAATTTTAGCTTAATCCAAACCCCAAGTTCTCATTTTTTCGGATTCAACAACAAAATTTCCCAATTTAATCCCTAATTTTCAGACCAAAGAAGCCAAAATCGAACTCAAAACTAGATTATTTGAATGAATAGATTAAAGAGTGAGAATGGAGGGTGGTGGAGAGTGGTGGTCGTAGTTTGTGCGAGTGAGGATGCATCGAAGGTTGCAGGGTCACGGGGATTGCGGCTTTGGGTCGCAGGTTTGGGTTGTGGAGAGAAAGAAGGTTGCGAGTTTGTGTGAGCGAGGGTTGGTCGTGGTTGTTGGGGTGAGTGAGGAAGAAGAAGGGAGCAGCGCAGGTCGTGAAGGGGATTGTTGGGTCGTGGATGAAAGGGTAAGGCGAGGGTTGGTCGTATGTGGTGGTTGACGTGAACGACGAAAGTAGCGAAGGTAGATGAGGGGGTACGGTGTTGGGTCGTGGAGGAAGGGTTAGGTGAGGGTTAGTCGTGGTGGTTGGAGTGAGTGAGGGAGAAGAGGGGAGCAGCGAAGGCAGGGGAGGTTGGTTGGCGGTGGTGGTTGTGGCTGGCAAAATGAATACAAGAGTATAAATAGGAAATTTGGGTGGTCAATGTCGGAAAACTTTGGTCAAAGGTCGAAAAACCATTTAAGGTCCTTGTCAACAAATTTTTTTTAGTTTAGGTCTCTGTTAACAATTTTTTTTATAAAAGGTCTTTCACTCTTTTGTTACAAAAAATCCATTATAAAATGGTTTTTTTCGCAAATTTTCCTTTTTTTAAATATGATTATACTTAGAGTCAGRTACAACTGTTCTACTACACATTTTTCGTTTATGAGTTACTAATTACAAAAATGATACTTGGAACACTTTATTTCAAATGATTTTTTTAAAGATTTTTGCTATCAAATTAAATACTCCTTTTAACTTTTGTAAAACACTATTACTACCAGGGGCGAACCCACCTTGTAGCATGGTGGGTCACGTGCACCACCATTCCAAAAAAAAAAAAWAAAAAAATCAGCTTCATTTAAAAAAAATAAAATTAAAATTACACAAAGCAGTCAACTATTCAACAAACTGACATAACATAACATAACATTACTTTACTTACTTTCCCCAATTTCAAGCCCACTAAACCCCAAAAATACCTTCTCTCTCCTCAACCTCTCTCCTCTCTCCTCATTCAATATTTCAGAATTTTGAACTTCCTGACGACGGCGAGGAAGACCGACTTCCTGACGACGACGACGAGGCGACGAGGGCCTGCGGGTTGCGACTCTGCGACTGCGAGGGCCTGCTGGCTGCTGCGACTCTGCGAGGGCACTAGGGCAGCGCCGGGGAGGCTAATCGGAGCCGGGGAGGTAGCACCGGAGCAGGGTAAGATTTTTTTTTAATTTGTGAATTTGTAACTATTTCAGAATTCAGATTTATGCTTTGTTTTTTTTTTTGTGAATTTGTAATTATTTTAGATTTATGCTTTGTTTAATTTGTGAATTTGTTTTGGTGAATTTGCAATTGAATTATTGAATTATCAAATTGTCAAATTGAATTATTAGTATGAATTTCATTAATTTGTTGTTTAAATTTGATTAAAGTTGTAAACTTGTATTTAAATCTTAAGCATAATTTTACTAGATTTTTTTATTATATTGTAGAATGTAGATAGTAGTATAGTACATCAATTTATCATAGTAAAATAAGAGAAGACTTTAAGTTTGTTGATTGTAAATTGTTTATATGTATGAATTTTCAGAATTTAATCAAAATGAAGGGTGGTAAGAGAGGAATGAAATTTGTGAAAGATAACTTGAGAAATAGTATGGGTGATCAAATGTTAAATGATTGTTTAGTTACTTATCTTGAGAAAGACTTGTTTTTAGATGTTAGCATGGATGTTATTGTACATCGATTTCAAAATATGAAAACTAGAAGAGAACAATTGTAATAATGTTTTAGTACTATTAAGTTGTAATTTGCTTTTTAATGTAAAACGTAATTTCTTTTAATGAATTATGTTAAATTATGTTTTTTATATATAGAAAATTGCTCGAAGAGACCCGAAATCCTAAACCCAAAATTCGAAAATTTCGAATGCATAACCATTCTTGAAATCCTGGATCCGCCCCTGATTACTACTAGTATTTTCTCCGTTTTCTAATTAATACATAAAACAAAGGGTAATATCTATGAGAAATAAAAAATTCATTTGTTGCAAGTATAGAAAAACGAAAGAAGTACGGTAAATGGAATGTCGAGGAATAATGGAATGTAGTGCTGCAAAGTTCTACAAGCCTGTATACATCAAATAAGTAAATAGGGTAAGTTATGTCACTATGTGTGTGTTATTTGATGACAAAGTGGACCTGAAACAAACAACAAACAAAACAAAGCATACTATACATCGATAGTTTAATACGATATGATGCCATTTTTTTAGCAACCAAACTATAATAGAATACAATTGCTGATTTTTGTGAAGTTGCATCTTTAATTTGATCGTTTATATTGACGTTAATTGTTGTACAAATTAAAGTTAACAAACATATCGTGATTATTAACAATTCACAAACATGTGATAAAGTAATATGAGTAAATATGACACTAAAGTTAGGTTAAATGGATTGACCTAACCATGACAAGATCCGACACATAAATGCACCGACCAAGTGACCAACACGAGAAAAGGTAGGCACGAGTGCACGACAGGAAACACTATCAAAGGTACTTGACCATGGGTCACACTTTTGATTTTCAAAGCATGACACGTCATGTTGTTCAAGCAAAATAATCTTTTTGAAATTTAGCCTAAGCATGCAAGCACGACATGACATGACACGATAAACATGCGAGAAAGTGCTTGAATTGGGAAAAACTTACAACACAAGCATATTATTAGTGGTCGGGCATGATTGTAGGTCATCTCATCTAGTCTAAAAAAATGCAAACTCGACAGCATGAAGAACTGCACAACCTAAGTTCAAAGTTAACTAAAATTGTGTAAAGTTTTACATACATACTATATAATTGGGAAAAAAGGAGGTGCATGTATAAACAAGTGATATTGCGCGGATGTAAAAACGCATTTACCTCACTTTTGTTTTTGTGTGCAAACATGATTAGTAGTTTAGGCGATGTGCAAAACATGTCTGCCTCACTTTTATTTATCGTTAGACATGATTGTTTTAGACAAGTGCAAACATACATATATAAGCCAATCAATACTCATCACTCACAATTAATTTAACTTTATAGCTTATCCTACCATGTAACAACATATATAAGTTTCTTTGCTAATCAAGTAATCAAAGCTATCAAACAATGTCATTAAACCACCAAACTCCAACAAAAAAAAAACATCAACATGCAAATTGTAAAATGTATACAACCAACGTTTATTACCTTATAAAGTATTATAAATGTTCCAACAAAAGTCTAGCCAAGTCAAAGACCAACACAAACGGATATAACACCAACCTTCATTCATCAGATTCCTCCTATTTTGTGTACTCGTCACCAACCCACCCAAAAAAGAAAGAGGGACTGTTCCTTTATTTATTTATTTATCACTTTCTCCGTTTTGTTTTGATTACAATTAACGATAAAAATTTAAAGGGTAATGCTATATACAGTTCTTAGGGCTACATATAAGTATTAAACATGCTTCTAAAATTAGTATTATTTTACAAATTTATAAAAAAACTTACACAGAAATCAATGTAATTAATGTTAAATTTTTCTTAAACTTTCTATTTATGGCCTCTTATATGCAGTCCTTAGGACTGTATATAGCATTTTTCAAATTTAAATTAATTGTAACAAATACTTAATCACATGTTCATATCTCTCTTTTCATCGCAGGTCATACTTTTTTCTATCTGTGAATACACCTACATGCATGCGTTTGTTGCAATTAAATTAAAACGAAGGAAACATTATTCTATAGTCACCAATACATGAATTCATCACGTGATGCAACAAAAAAAGATTAATCTTTTCTCATTTTCTCTATTAAAGATAGTAAAAGATTAGAATAATTCAAATAAGTTTTGCCCCAAAGTTTAAAACCAAGAACATGCGCCACTTTCTTCCTATAATAATGCTTTTCTTAAAGGTGAAAAGGAGGGGATAAATAATAATAATAATAATAATAATAATAATAATAATAATAGTAATGGTACCACCACTATTTTTATTGTAGTTGATTGGGTAGTAAATAATTGGAAAAAAGAAGGAAAAGAAACCTTCTTTAATTTATTATTTGAAGATTATTGATGGTAAGTGGTAACACTAGAAGTGCCTTAGCTTTTGTCAATGACTTTGTTGTCCTCACTCATTATCTAAATGATAAGGCCCTCTTTGTCCTACATAAAAAAATTAATTAATTAATAATTTTCCCATTCTTTCATGATTAGTTCATTCATAGTTCAAAGGATAATTAGTCTACTTATCTAGAATTTACTTGTACAACACACTTGCTTGTTAATTTATTGGGTACTTCCTTAGTGAATTGTGTTACCCTTTCCTTAGTTTCTCATTTTAATTATAATTGCATCAATTTGCGATTATAAATGTTCATTACATATCTCATTCAATGAATTTAGTTTTAGGTGATGCGATTATTTACAAATGCATTGTATTTGTATGAGACATTAAAACTTTGGAAATTACTTATCATGATTAAAGGTTGATCTTTCATCTTATTTTTAATACTTAAAAGAACACATTTAAATTTACGATAGATGAGTTCAATGTAATTCGATACAAATAAGTACGAACCATATAAGTTTAAATAAGTTAAGAAAAGTTCGTTCAATTCAACAACAATAACATTCCCAAAGATAAATACAGTACTATATGTGACATTATATTCATTTTTTTTCTTGAAAATCTTTGACTACCTTATATTAATTGCAATTCTTCAAAACACTCATTAGCTCAAATGTTAATTCATCACTACATTTTATTATTATTATTATTATTATTATTATTATTATTATTATTATTATTATTATTATTATTATTTCCGTTTAATTTCTTCATCTTTTTTTTAACATATTCTATTCCATAACTAGATTTCAAAAAAAAAAATCTAATAATGATGTCGTCATTAAGACATATCATACTCTCAACAATCTTCCCCGGCAAAACATGTGACATCATCTGATTATTTTTATTTTTATTTTTATTTTTTGAAAATCTTTGAGCACTTTAAAATAATTGCAAGTCTTCAAAATAGTAATTAGTGCAAATTTTATATATCATGACTATATTTTACGGAGTATTTTTTTTTTAAAAAAAAAAACTTTTTCTTCATTTTTTTTCATATGCAATTTTTTCTTTTTATCCAAACAAAATATCAATCTACAATATATTTTTCCTACATAGATCGTACATTGCACGGCCGTGAGGCTAATCTAGTAACAAATATAAGCAAACAAAGATGAAAAGTATGAGTTGAATATGTTTGAAAAAAAATCAATGATTGAAGTATTTACTCTAATCAACACAAGAAAATGATTGAATTGGTGGCCAATGTGAAAAGGATAATATAAAATAATGGGTATAAGAATAATTAGAGGGTACTTATTAGGAATTAAAATAAAGGCAACTTCTAAACCTTATAGTTTTCATCATTGAACATTCTTGTCAAAGGTATAATTTAGAATTTTAGATTCCAAAACAATATCTTTCAAGTCTGATCTGAATCATCAGTCAATGCAAGTTTCTGGCAACAATGTATCCCCTACATTTTTATTTCACAAATCACCATTTATCAGTTCTCACTAGCTCACTAAGGTTTTGTTACACAAAGATAAAATATCAATCATACATTAATATTATTCATACAAAGTATGGGAAAAGTATACACACATATATATACTTCTGAGCTGTCTAACATTTTTTGCAAAATAAATCGCACTTTTCGTACAATATGGGTCCATTAAGTGATCAGTTTGAATCTCTGAGTTTGGAGAAATGTCTTCTTTATCCCGCGATTTCTAAACTGTTTGTTGCGAGTGATTTATCACTCCTCCAATTCCTCCAATCACCAATTGCAAGTAATTTTCGTTGAAAGAGCACAATTTTTTATGTTCTACTATAAATGGATGTGTCGATCTACAAGTATATAAATTGAAAGATTATCGATAGCAATATTATTATTTCATCTAGACAACTTTTTTGTGTCCGCATGAGGAATCTCCATTCTCCAACAATGACCTAGACTAACATTTGCCCACTTGACAAGCCAATTCTTGCTCCAATACCTCAATATATATATCACACTTTGTACCTTACTTTTCACACCAACTAGTGAGCTAAATGCAAAAGAATTAAAGATGACCAAAACCATACACTTACACTACTTCCTCTTTTTGTCTCTCTATTTTTGCCTTCTTTCTAGCACACTCACCCCTACTAATGCAAATGGTGATCAAGTCACCAATTTGTACAAATTGCTAAAGTCTAAGAAATCTAAGGACCCTTCTCTTGGTGCTTCTTGGTCCACATTGCCAGCCGAAATCGAGGCGAATCGGGTCCATGTTGGTCCTCAACATGGGCTCATGGAGGCTGATAAGATAACATCCTTGCCCGGCCAGCCGGACGGGGTCGATTTCGATCAATATTCCGGGTACGTGAACGTTGATCCGGCTCAAGGGAAGGCACTGTTCTATTACTTTGCTGAATCACCCAAGAATTCTTCTTCATTGCCTTTGGTATTGTGGCTAAATGGAGGTAAGTAGTACTTCATGTTTCCTTTTATTTGATGAAGGTTAGATGCATCAAAGTTCAAATGCATTACGAAATGTTATTTGATTTTTTTTTTTAATGTTCAAGACACATGGGAATTGGACCCACGTGAGAATTGATGTCTGTTACAACTTACAATTAACCAATTAATTAACATAACACTTTTTAAACGAATTATTAGTGCGGGGATGGGAATCAACATTACACTCGATTTTTGGATTCGAGAGAGAAACTTTAATTAACCTACCTAGCCGGCGGCTATTCTTCACTGTCAATGTAATGCTTTGAGACTTCTTTATTTGAATTAGATGATTAGATGATGAGTACGTATTCATATTTATGATCCATCATTCAAATGACTAAAGGAGTCCTATTATTTCTTACATTGATTATCTGTTGACTTATTATTGGTAATCTAATGTCAATATTTTTTGGAGTAAATTAAATTAGCTCATATTTTGCATGTCCACATCATGCATGTATGGTACAATATTAGGGCATAAAATGAGTAGATTGTAGATCCCGTCAATCATGCATGTATTTTAGCCGGTGTGGAAGTGTATATATGTGTCCTTCAATCTTTCATTTATACCACACGGAGATTAACGCGTCATAGCATTTGTCGTTATTTTTAGACCGAGTCAAAAATTTAGATTAATAAACGACGTTGTCGTTACTACATAAAGATATATTAGATAAAAAAAACGTGGTCATTGGAAAAAAAAAAAAAAGGACGTATATGTCATCATTACCCTTTAGAATAAGTTTCATTAATCTAATTTCGAACCCCTCTTAATATAAAAATTTATCGACTACCGTACATACTAATAATAAATCGTGAATATTTTTTTCGAACATGAAAAAGTGACAAAGAAAAGTGTATTTAGTTAATGACCACCATATAAATGATGAATAAAGACTACTTCTTTATCTTCTAAGTGACCCCTCTCTTGTAAAAATGCAATTATGCTACACCTTGTAAAGTAATGTTTGCCAAAAATATCATAACATGCTAAATAACAGTAGTACTTGATCACCACATGAATGTATTATCATAATTATTATGGTACATCATTTTCACCATTCTTAATCAATCAATCCTAGCATTGCGTAAACATGCTTCTTAATAAGTTGCGTCTAATACTTACTATATGAAGGACAATTACGACATTATGTCTTACAAGATTGAATTGTTTGACAACGTACTTTAAAAATTGGCGCAACATTGATAGTAAGAAATAGCTCAAGTAGTTAGATTAAAGTTCTCCTCTCGATTATGAAAGATTTTGAGATTGATTTTCATTTTTCGTTGACTAAAAAAAAATATAATAAAATTGATGCAACACTAATGTAAAGGTCTTCATGGTTGACACATCGTTATATATTCCTAACGCCAATTAATGGATGTTTCAGGACCCGGATGCTCGTCGTTTGGCAACGGAGGGTTGCTAGAGTTAGGACCCTTTAGGGTTAAAAGCGATGGGAAGACATTGATCCGGAATCCTTATTCTTGGAATAACGGTAAGAAATGAAGTACGGAGTACATTTTTCTCGACTTTATAATAATGGGTTATATTTGATTTTTCTAGATTAATTTTCATCGATTTTGATTGCTACTTATTTTCTCAAATAAAAACTAATTATCGTCTAATTAATTTTAGCAATATAATAATAGTATGTTTGGTGACCTTACTAAGAAATTTCAATTTTGTGTAAAATGACAGTGGCAAATGTAATATTCCTGGAATCACCAGCAGGAGTTGGATTTTCATATGGAAACCAGTCGATCATCTACAACCAAACAGGGGATATGACCACGGCGAAAGATGCTTACACATTTCTTGTGAATTGGCTCGAAAGGTTTCCTCAGTACAAAAATCGCGATTTTTACTTAACCGGGGAGAGCTATGCTGGTCACTACGTGCCCCAGCTCGCTTACACCATCTTGCATAATCGCAACAAGGCTAACCATACTTCCATCAACCTCAAAGGCATAGCGGTACGTATATGTATATATTCTAGGTTCCAAACAATCAAAATATGCATGAAAATTGAAGAACCGGTAAATTCAAATGAGTTCAGATAATTAATTAACAGAACGAATAAAAATGCGATGATATGAGTGGCTATTTTGCAGATAGGCAATGCATGGATAGACGACGCTAAATGTGCAGCAGGGATGTACGATTATTTATGGACACATGCTGTATACTCGGACGAAACACACAACAAAATACGAAAATTTTGCAATTTTTCGGAGGCATCTACTTCCGATGAATGCGACGAAGCTACCGATAGTGTAGGGGATGAAGCTGGGATGATCGACGTCTACAACATCTATGCCCCAGTATGCCTAGATGAATCAAATGCCACACAACCCAAAGCACATATTCTTGATTCTGTATGTTTCTTCCTTCTTTTGCTACAAATTTCTCCTAATTTTGTTCATTGAGTACTTTTATTTCCATAAATATAATTCAAATAATACCAAGTGCGTAATATGATTGAAAAAATGTTGCACGCGTACATGGTGTTACTACATACGGTAGGAGAAATCCTATACTTTTATAGTTGAATCGAAGTATAACAAATTAAACTTACGAGTAAAATCATTCGATTTATCTAGAAATTAAATCGCATTGTTCAATCCTTCAATCTACGATTTATTTTCACAGGTTGAGGTATATGATCCTTGCTCTTCGAGCTATGTGAACACTTACCTGAATACCAAAGAAGTGCAGAAGGCTCTGCATACCAAATCCACTGAATGGGTATCATGCAGGTAATTATCAATTTTTCAGCCTAATAACATGTTTTTGGCTCTTTAATTTATTTTTCATGCATCTTAATTTAGCCAAGTATTGCTGATTTATTTACATATTCGATTTTTCAGTGGATTCGACTGGCAAGATAGTTCTTCTACCGTCTTACCAATCATTCAGAAGCTCATTGCGAGCAACATAAGTGTTTGGATTTACAGGTTAGTCTACTGATTAATATCTGTACGAGTATATATTATGGTTTTCGTATACTGTTCTTCGATATATATGTATGTTTAAATTGATCGATTACTCTTTCAGCGGAGATGTAGATGGACGTGTTCCAGTAACATCGTCGAAGTATTCCATTGACAGCCTTGGTCTTCCGGTTAAGAAAAAATGGCGTCCATGGTACATAGATCAGCAGGTACACTCTAACAATACTTTCTAGTTCCATTGAGAAAGTTTTAGGTTCAATAAGGTCATAACTAATCAATTAGTTCAAATAAGTCTAGATATAATCTAATCTGACCGAATGTGTAACGAAACGCTGTTGGCGTGCAGGTAGGAGGGTACGTAGTTGGTTACGAAGGACTGGTGTTTGTGACGGTAAGAGGAGCTGGGCATCTAGTTCCAAGTTACCAGCCTCGAAGAGCTTTAACCATGATCTCATCATTTCTCAAGGGAATTCTGCCTCCTAGCGCGTTTTGATCAGAGATTAAAATTTTTTCTTTATCGTTCCAATTTTATTCAAAAAAATATGTACGTCAATGATATTTGAAAAGTTAAATGTGTTCCCAATTACCAAAATACACAATAATAATATGCAAACATGGTATCCGATAAAATGACGTGTAAACAAAGTTACTTGTGTTTAATTAAATGTCTAATCCTACCACAATACATGGATTATTACGGAGTATAATTTATTTTTTTCCCAAATCAATTTTGTGCTTTTTTTAAGCATAATTTATAAATAGTGTGAAGTATTTGATAAATTTTTTTTCTATACAATGCAAATATGCAATTGATTAACATTGTTGGGGGAAAAAAAATTATGCGTGGCGTATCAAACAAAATTCCAAAATATAATAATTAAGGACTAAAATTTACAAAAGTTTTCAAATTTTATAAAACAAATTTCCAAAACAAACTTTTTTGTTCAAGGGTAAAAGGAAGATTATACCACAACCATGAACCAATGATGCAAAATTGCAAGCATTGTAAAAAAATTATTCAATCAGACCACACCTTTGTCTTGACAGCAATACACAGTCTGGGGTTCCTGAGGACTATGCATGTTCTGATATGCACAATGCACCATATCCTAAGCAACACAAGTGGTGGCTTCGTTCTCGGTACCTCACCGGAGGCTTATGCACACGACAAAATACGATGGACCAATGAGTCTTGCGTTCTGTTCCTGCGTCAATCAACAATAAAAAAAAAATCAGTTAAAATCGAATAAAGATTGAATTTAACAGAAAGCTATCCTGGATTCAGGCAGCTAGATATCTGGGGCAGCTCTTATACAGCCATAATAACAAGTAATAACAATATAACTGTTACATAAATAAGTACATAATGTTAACACTTGTGTGTCTTCCTTCCAACTCTTAATAATCGTGCAATAATATTTGATTGGTTCAGTTTTTATTCATTTCAACTGTTAATTTACTTTTAATAGAGTAGTTAGTTTGGTGCTAAAAATCACCTGAAAATAATGAGAAGCTTACATAATATCTTTTTTTAGTAAGCATACCTCTTCTAATAAATATAAGTCATTTTCCTAAGCAATACTTCAACACCCAAAACAATAACAAAACACCCTCTTTTCTTACCCCAAACAAAATGGCTAGTAATAATTTGATTTATTTACTCACCTTTTCATTATTACTAGCCATTAAACCAAAGTTTTGTTTGGGTAGGAAGAAACCCGGCCTCTCAACTTTCAATGCCATCGATACTTGTTGGCGAAGAAGCCCTGGATGGATGAACAATAGGGAAGAGCTTGCAAAATGCTCAGTTGGGTTTGCAGGGAAGATGATTAACAATGTTGGCAAAGACGTGAAGAAATACTTAGTCACTGACCCTAGTGATAATGCGATAAGCCCTAAGCCGGGGACTCTTAGGTACGGAGTCACCATGGTGCCGGGAAAAGTATGGATTTCTTTTCAGAGAGACATGGACATTAAGCTTGAAAGAACTCTTGTTATTGGAAGCTTTACTACCATTGATGGTCGAGGTGCTACTGTTCATATTTCTAATGGATGTCTCATGCTCTATAAGGTATGTACTGTTTATAATTCGTTGAGCATGTGCATGATACAACTAGTTGTACCTAACCCAATAACCCAAATTCAATTTTATTATTTTATTTTTAGGTTGTACTAATGTACCATACAATTTTCCATAATATGCTTGCTAACATACTCTAACATGTCACATACTTTACTACTACCTGTTGGTTTCTTGCTCATCTTTGCCTAAACCATAATTCTCGTCATGGCATTCTTAGGTCACTAATGTGATCATCCATGGATTGCGAATCCACGGTTGTCAACCCCAACCGGCAGGGAAAGTTATGGCACCTGGTGCACAGTTGATACCCTTGAGCAAGATGGATGGTGATGCCATTAGGTTGCTTGGCGCAACAAAGGTGTGGATAGACCACAATACCCTCTATAGGAGCCAAGATGGTCTCATTGATGTAACCCTTGGCTCCACCAACGTCACCATATCCAACAATTGGTTTCGTGACCATGACAAGGTCATGCTTCTAGGCCACGATGACGATTACAAGGATGATAAGAACATGAAGGTCACCGTTGTCTATAACCGTTTTGGCCCTAACTGCCACCAGCGCATGCCACGGTTGATATTGCTTAACTTGCTAGATTCAATCATGTTCCAAATATGATACATGATAGGATGCCTTTCTCTAAMAAGATGAAATTATATTGTTTTTCAGGGTTCGTCATGGTTATGCTCATGTTGTCAACAATTTATATTTGGGATGGGAAGTCTACGCTATAGGCGGAAGCATGAACCCTAGCATAAAGAGTGAATCTAACCTTTTTGTTGCTCCACAATCTGGTTCAAAAAAGGTAATGTAATGGAAAATTTTACAACAAACCGACAATATTTTCTAAACTTCACAATAAGATAATTTCATACAATACCTATTAAACTAACAAAATGTATGATGTCAAACAATTAATCTATCAATCAACCCCATAATTGAAATCGTCTACATGAACCAAAAATGATCATTTCGTGTGGTCAACCATATAGATTTTCCTCCTCCATCCATTACGATCGAGAACTACAAATCCAATTGCTACTTGAACAAACTGTATGACTTATATTTGAATTTTTTTGGCAGGTGCTAATGAACATGATGGACAAGAAAAATGTAAAAGGATGGAACTTTAAATCAGTGGGGGATGTTTTGGAAAATGGAGCTTCTTTCAACGAAACAGGATCAGGGTTTGTGAAACCAAACTACAACACTGAAGAGTTCTTTCCTGTGCAAATTGGTCAAATTGTCAGGCAACTTACAAGATCAGCTGGGGCTCTACGTTGCAGAGGAGGATCCTTATGCTAAAAAAGATTCACACAATTGAATATTTCCTATTACGATCATAAAGGGCATCTATGCATAATCACAATAATTATGATCAAGTGAATCAACAAGAAGAGGGTGTTTAATCAATATATTTTGAGGGTGTTCATACATGAAAAAATTAATTCAAATGATCAGCTTTTGTATCAATAGAGATAATGTCAAAGTTAGTAGAACTTTACTATATCAATATATATCTTGATATCACGATAATAAAACATAAGACAAATTTTGACAAAATGATTTGAAGGGATTGAAGATATTCTTATGATCAAATTAAGGAAACCTTCAGCACCTACATGGATCATGGCAAAAGTTTTTTTTGATTATTATTTTTATATATATATATATACGACTGTATGGCATAAGTACAGCTAGTTTTACACAATTATGAGAATAAAAAAAGTTAAATCAACAGGAAACTCTGACAGTAGTTACTAACCAAGATAATCAAATATGAGGTTGAGCATGCCTCTGTCATCTTAATGGGAACATGAGCAGCCAGGCTCCTTTCCATCACTGGAAGTGGCAGATTTGTAGCTTTGTTCCCAAGTATCTACTGGTGTGGCCTCAGCATGAGGTATATGACGCGGGTGCTTCTCCCTCTTGTCTCCTTTTATTTGCTTCAGGCCATGTTTTAATGCAGGCAACAATGCTTCCATGCATTCAGCCACAGCATTTGGATTACCCGGCATGTTGATAATCTGTATCGATGTCAAATGATTAGAAAAACAAACAATTAGAAAACTAATGCTTTACAACGACTCTGAGTTGAAAGCTTACGGCATGCAAAGAAAAAAATGTTAATCTATAAGACATTCTAGATGCTGAAATGTAGGAGTTGCTTAAGTATGACCCTTTGAATAGCGTAGCTTAAAAGTGGGTTTACTCTCCTCAGTCCTCAGAGAAAATCATAGGTTTGGTTGAGAACAACCGCCACATAATTGTCCTGGTCCCAACCTTTGCGAGTACATATATCTTAGGTTTTACGAAAGTTTGGACATACCAGTGTAGATCCTCTAATTCCTGCAGCTGAACGGGAGAGCATGGCAAATGGTGTAACCTAGGTGAAAGAGGAAAAAATAATTAGATGGTACATTTTAAAAACCCATAAAATACGAGTATAAGACAACAAAAACCTTGAAAAGAACAAATATACAAAAGAAAGAGCACTGAGGTAATGCTATATGTTTCATCCTAAGAATCTACAACAGCCATAAATTCTCAATAGATGTGCTTTCATTGGACTCATACCCTTGTAAGGTCTTATAAAAAGCTGCATTGCTCGCATACTATCATATCTACCTGGCTACCTCAATAGGATGGCAAATACAGATTTATAAAGGTCCATATCCAACAAACATATTACCCAGCCTAGTGAAGTAAGGAAAACTCATAACAGATTGGCACATGTCCAGACAGAAAATGTTCACACTCCATCGAGCTCCTATCCTCAAGGATATACTACCACTCAGACACAACTCACAAAGCATTCATATGAATATTAAAATGAATAGAAATACTCCCTCCGTTACGTATTACTTGAAACATTTGAACTAGGGAGATTTTCTAGGCAAAATTTCTTAATTATAGATAAGGGTATATGATTAGAATAAAGTAAGAGAGAGAAGGAATAAAGTAATGAGTGGGTATAAGATTAGAAAAAAGTAAGAGAGAAAATGAATAAAGTAATGAGTTGGTGTAAGATTAAGAAAAAGTAAGAGAGAGAAAAGTAGTGGAAAAGTGAATAAAGTAGGAAAAAACTTACTAAAAATGGAAAAAGAGAGAATTGTTCCAAGTAATATGTAACACCCATTTATCGCAAATGTTTCAAGTAATACGTAACGGAGGGAGTACTTGAATAGAAAAAGACAATCTATTATAGTAAAGCTCCTTCTGTATCAAGTTATTGATGCTTCCTAATTTGAAATTAAGAAGTTATATAATGGATCAAATTAAGGATTAATAGCCATTGGAGATGAAATTTACACAGATGACGAAGAACCACGAAGACAAAAAAAGGCCAGAGTAACACTTTATCAATTATACTTTCTTCATAACACCTTAATAGAAACATTGTACTGGCACGGACTCCTAGTCCATTATTGAATAGTAGTGTTTTAGGTGTTCACACACATGTTATTATGTTAAGGAGGAGAGAGAAAAGAGTGTTTTATTATTGATTGAGTGTCAGCACATGGGTTCTCAAATAGAAATAAAGAGAAAGTTGCTATGAAAGTGTTATTGCCATTTTTAGTAAAAATTGCTATTAAAACGCTACGAAGTAAGTAAAAGTTGCACATGGGTCCTCCGTTCCCTTTTGTTCTACGAAGTTTTACTTTCGTTGTTTGCCAATGTATTTGTTTGACCATAAATTTCTTTCGTTGAAAATTTGTAAAAATTAGAACGATTGAATGTAAATAATGTATTCGTCAAGACAAATCAAATAAAACTCCACATGACTATAATATGACTTACGTATTAAGACTAAATTCTAAATGGGTAAGAATAGTGGCAAGATTCCAAATGGTTAGAATAAAAGCCAAATAAGAATAGTACCTTCAGGCTTTCTTGTATCATGACATAGAGAAGACCAGGAGTTTCTTTCTCAATTACTTCTTTTGTCGCTTCTGGAGTAACATCTCTAGGGGTACAACCCGTGCCACCTAGCATAAAAAATTACAACTCAGGAAATTAGAAAAGACAAAGAAGTTGACACAAAAAGCGGCTTCACTTATGAGAAAACGAATCATTAAAAAACAATAGTTCTCGACTCATGTTATAATTTGGTGTTACTATTCAGAGGCTGAAGTCATTGATCCACTTGGTTTGATGTAAATTTCATGACACTAACTCAATGGACAATGGTGGAGCCAGTGAGGAAGCATAAATCTATAACAAGGGTTGGGATTAAGGCCACGGGGCCAATATCACGTTATAATTATCTATGCAATTTAGAAAAGGTAAATTACACCAAAAAGCTGGATAACATGTCATCTCTCATCATTTATTCCATGACCACTGCCCTCTAACTTCCATGGAATCATAAAAGCTTTGTTGCATTGACTCGGCCTTCACGCCAACTTTCAAGCATCTCTTCCACTACAACAAAACACAGAAACTGTCGGTCTTCTTCCTGAATTGACTCATAAAAATCAGTCTTCCACTTAACCTTTGCTGTAAGCTACAACACACATAAGCACTTCATTTTTTGTTTCAAAACCACATTTTTGTCATCAAGGTTGACATTGGGATTCTTTCGTACAAATTACCACCACAAAGGAAGAGTGAGTCGAGTGACAATGACCATGGCAGAGTTGGGTATAAAGGGTTGATGACTTGATGTCAGTTTATTCTTTAAAAATGGTGTTTATGCTAATAGTAATGGCGTCTACATTAATGGTGTCTATGCTTACAGTCATGAAGTCCAGATTTGAACCAGAGAGCTTCCCATGTCCATGAAAATGTTCTTTATTTCAACACACTACTAAAATTTATATCCACACCACAAAAAAAAAAAAAAAAAAAAAAAAAAAAAACAGATATTGACCTTATCCCATGCTTTGTTCTAGATTTATCACCATTCTGTAGCTTGCAAACAAAATTTTGACGTTTTGCGTTAACATTACCAGCATTTTCATACATGCCACCTATTTGTCACCATCATACATTTCCTCCCACAATAATGCCCCTCTGACCCTCGACAACAAACTCTGCATAGTTTAGGAAAGGAAACAGAGCTAAAAACTCACCTAGAGTCAAGATGAGATCAACTTTATCAACATCACTCCATCTTTGTAAAACATCTTTAATTCTGGGTACATCATCTGGAACAACAGCAGTTGAAACTACCTTTGCTCCTCCTAGCCTCTCTGAAGAAGAATTGATCACAGAGATAGCCCTTGGGCCACTGCAAGTACAAGAGACCATTATTATAGGACAGCAAAGATTTCAACAACGTAAATCAAGTATAAAGGACCATTTGGATAAGAAAACCTTGCAAGACTACAGAGGATGAGGTATGTATCCAATGATCCACCACTAACATCAAAATTACGTCAATGTCCCAAAGGGACCTCCACCTGCCACTAGAGGCAGGGTGGGAGTTTTGAATAAAAACAGCCTTGACCTTTAATCCAAAATGTAACAACAAAAAACCATCACTTATTCCTAATTATGAAGATCATCGATTCTTTCATAAGTCATTAATCTTTAGGGTGTGCTTCATCAATGTCCAAAGTTCTACAAAAACAGCACAATTTAATACATAACGACTAACAACCATGACTTTTATGATCATGAAGATCAAATATTGTTTTTTTAGTCATTACTCAGCAATGATTAAAACTAATCTCTATTATATAAGGGAAGGGGTGAGGTGTGGTGGCAGTGTCCTATGAAATTCCCACTATACCCTTACTAATCCTTCTTTACTCTTTATGTACCTGGCTGGGGTTAAATTTGAGAGGTTAATTACACTTATTAATTGATTACCAAATTAAAACAACCACAATTCAAAGTTCAAAAAGAGAAAGTTTATTTTAAACATTCCAATTAAGTCTACCAATAAATCGAACTATTTTTGGATTATGTAAGATTGATGATATATAAAGAAATATATGTTATATTTTTTTATCACTAGGTGCACCTATTTTCTTTTCTTTATTTCATGGTCTTTTACTTTATTTTTAAGTTAGTTAATCGATCGATAGATTGTTTTTTTTTATTTATTTTCACTGTATAAGTGATTTTTTATTTTATAAACTTGATTATTCAAACATCATTTAACTTTTTTTACGGGGAAAAACATCATTTAGGCCCCGCTTGGTATGAGAGTAATATATTAAGGGGTAATAAAAGTCAAACTTGATCAAATTAAGAAGAAAACATATGAGTTAAGATGGGGATAGAAGAATAATTGCATTTTTTGTGACTAAAAAAGGGAGATATGGAGTAATGATTACCTCAATATGAGGTTAACAATTACTCTAATGTGGATGAGGGTGACTATCTCCTCCCAAATGAGGGAGATAGTTCCCCTTTTCCTCCCACCACCCCATCTATTTATTTTCACCTTTAAACACCTTTGTTTTCTTAAGTTTGACTTTTATTACTCCCTTAATACATTACCCTCATACCAAGCGGGGCCTGAACTTAAATTATTAGTGCCACATTAGTTTTTATTTTCTATAGAGTATTATTTTATTTTACAAAGTATCCAGATTAACGAGTGCATTTAAATGTGATTTTAGCTTTCTAATATTGATAAAAAAAAAAATTAATCGTACAGACATTTTACAAATATACTATTGTTATTTAAAAAATTAAGCTATTTAATACAGTTATGCAAATGATTTGTAATTTTTCTCTTATTTTTTCCTTCAAAAAATTTGTTTTCCGCTTAATTGTCAATCAATATATAAATCTATAAGCACGCAACGCGTGCATAAAAGGCTAGTATATTATTGTCTAAAGTTCTAATAGTGTTCATATTTCCATTACATAGAAAACCAGATCAAGCATACCTCAATTATCCATCGACATAATAAAATAATGGTGTCACAAACTCATAACTCACATGCACATGAGAGGGAGGGAGGGAGATCTAGCAATTGTAGCAAAGCAATAGTGCTGCCATGTCCCACTCAGACAAGGAACAACATCATTTTTGCACATTTTCTGTAGCATCAATGACGTGACCTATTTTGAAATGATGATTCAAGAAGGCGTATCCAGATGCAGTTATAGCAAAGCCATGTGTCAGATGTATGCTAATGATGGTACAATTTTTACACCCTATAAAATATTGACCTAATTTATGTCTTCTACAAGAACAATCACTTTTGGTTCATGTTAGCCGACCTCACATTTGGGATTAAAGTTTTGATTGATTGATTGATTTTTGTCTTCTACATCCAACATATCCAATAATTCGAAGGAACACAATGGCTTGCAGGCTAAGCCTTAAATAATTGGAACTTGGAAGGACGTAACTTTCATGTTTTCCTCCGCTTTGTTTTAGATTCAGCTTGGAAACTAAAATACTCACACTTGACACCTTAGTTTTAAAAAGCGCGCCTAGGCTCAAGGCTCTTCCGAGCTCGGGAGAATGGGCTTTCTATAGGCGAGGCGCGCCCCGCCTACAAGAGGATCACAGAGGCATGCGCCTTAGAGCGCCTTTCGTGAGTCGCGCCTTTGCGCTTTTTGCAAGTAGCTTAGACCTAAGTTATTAATATGTTTCCATTGTTTTTATAATATTAACTGTCTACAACGACTACCAAAGGTTTTATTTAAAAGTTTCAATCAATTTTTTGTATATAAGAGGCTTTTTCAATGAAATTTTAGCACCATGAGAACAAAAAATATCTAATATGTTAGGTGTGCCTCGCCTACAAAAGGCGTGCGCCTTTGCATTGCGCCTTGCGCCTAGGCTGCAAGGACCCTTTGCGCCTTGGTGCGCCTTGCGCCTTTTAAAACTAAGCTTGACACTAAATAATGTGAATTACTTTACCCATTGCAATTAATTTTTGCATTTAAAAGTAAGTTAGGTATATGTAGTTGTGTACTCACTCTTTAGGCCCTTATACTAAACATACAAATGGTCTAACGTGTGTAAAAGAGAGAGTGCATGCGTATGTGGTTGTTGAGGTGGGGGGATTTCACATAAAGATTATAGAGTTGCAGGCATAAAGATTGTGAGTTACTCAACCCACTCTGGGCCCATTGTAACATTAATCTTTTTGCTTGTTTGGTGGTAAACTTAACAACATAAAAATATAAATTTGAACGGAGTGGAAGCAATCAAGCATGTGGTAGACAAATGGAGAAAATTACTTATCTACACCCCCTAGGAAAATGAGACTTCCCATAGTAAGTTTTATTTTGAATCGCTATGATCAAATGAACAACATTTGCACTTTTTAGAAAATGAGACTACACGGTGTGTCCCATTTTATGGTCACTGACATCTATTTCTTTCCTAGTTTTAGCAGGGCAAAAACCACTCGATAAAACGTAATCGGTGAATTAGAACTGCCCCCCAATGTTGCTTACCTACGGTCAGGCCCGGCCCCTGATGCGACTGTATCACTTACTGTCAGAATAGCAACTTGAACTGTGGGATCCTGGAAGTTGCTTACAGCAATTTTGGTAGCTGAACTTTCTGAATTCTTCTTCAAAGGAGAACTTAATAAATCAGATATAACAATGGCAGACACAGATGTTCCAGCAGGAAGCAAGGTGCCTCCAGCTGGAAGCTCCAACAATGCATTCGCTGACTTCATACTCAAAAGACGACTGCTCATCTGCTGACCAGTGCTCTCGGCAACAAACCTAAAATTTATAGATGGGCATATCAAGTCACTTGAAGCAACAAAGTTCCAAGAAGGATGTTGAAGAAGGAAAATAATTTTTATTTAAACATATTGGATGGAGAGAACAAACTTTACCCTGGATTTCCTGACCCATCATTTTCCTTCCATGTAACAGTTGCACGGTGAAATTCAGGTCGAACAGAATCTGTTTTGATGGGCTTCTCAAGGCGGGCATGAACCCTATACAGAAGACCCAATGCATACAGATGACTTGAGGTATATTGATCTGATCCCAGAAAAATACTAAGAAGTAGAAACCACAATGACTAGAACAATGACAAGCAAAATAAAATTTAAAAGCAAAGAGTATTAGTAACCTTAGATTGTTAAAATCCGTCCATCCAGAAAGAAGACGGATAGTAGGCACTACAAAGAGATGGAAACAGACTAAACAGCTCACGGGATTTCCAGGTAGACCAAAGGCCAGAATTTTTTTAACATTCACGTTCTCAGATGGCTTCATATTTATCTCAGCAAATGTTAAAGGCTTTCCTGGTTTCATGAGAACCTAAAGCATGCAAAGCTATAACACAAAATTAGTATGGAAACAACAGAGAAACTTGAAGAATTAAGAAAAGGCTAGAATGTATCATGAGTATTGACGTTCAATCTTCAATGCATGAAAGAAGTGCAAATAGATCAAAATGGAATAATTCGCACTGCAAGTTGTTTTTGCTTAATTCCATGGTCTCGCCATCTCATGGAATAAAATTCAATAACAACCATAGTTACCTTGCTGAAATGCACTTTTCCTCTCTTTGCAAGCAATGGCTTCACATAATCACGGTCTCCCATAGAGACACCACCAGATGTTAAAATTATGTCAACTCCAGCAGCAAAGGCCTTATCTAAGATTGTCTCAAGCTCAGCTTCATCATCACGAGCAATGCCAAGGTCCACAATATTGCAACGCTGTTGAATAGCAGCTGCTAGTAGCATAGCACGGTTTGAATCCCTAATCTACAAGTTAATAAACGTCAATTAACAGAATCAAGAGAGTAAGCAATTAAGGACATCATGGAAAAATGAGCAACAGTGTAAATTTCTGGCGACAGAGAGCATTAGAAGGCCATTGCTTAATATTCTAAATCAAAGTGTATAACCTGATCTTAGCCCAATGTTTCCCAGATCAGGCTACATGATGATAGCTTTCCATAATTTTGGCCCAAATTGTCAAGGACCTCACATGGTACTGAGGTGATCTAAAAGTCAGCAGCAACATAGTCTAGGCCAATTGAAAATAATAGTAAGTAGGGTCCTTGTGTTAACTAAGTCTTAATACCCACTTATATATACATAAATACAAATATACAATTATGGGTATGTTTGACCAAGCAGGCAAGCATTGACATGTATATTCCCATACATCTCTACTAGGTGTAACAAATAGACAAGACTAACATGGAAAAGGCATGTTGGAGAGAAGGGGAAAGGATCTATGTTTACAGTTAAGTAGGCAAGACTAAACAAGAAACAGGAAGTATTGACAATGGCATTATATATTGATCAGTGCACAAGTTTTAATCATATTAAAGCACATCATTGTAAAATACCTTGTCCGCAACCAAGATTTCTGGATGTTGGTTCCACAAGTTCATCTCCAGTAGAGAGCACACCAACTGTCGGAGTACGATAAACCTGGAAAGAAGACTATAATATATCTTTTGCAACTTGAAGATTTAAGAGCTAATTAATTGATGAAGGATGGGCGCAGAGTGCATGCAATTATATACCTTCACCATTGTCACGCCCACAGTTGCAAGCAGTCCAATTTCCGAAGCACCAATAAGATGTCCAGCATTCAACACAACAGCATCTTTTTCAATGTCACAGCCCTAGAAAAAAGATACAGAAGTTAGAAATAGCAGTTCAAAAGAGTTGATAAATTTTTAACTTAATCTTTGAGAAATATCTTGAATAGATTTATCAAATTGTAAGATTCCCGAATACTATAATGACAATATACAAAGAACGGATACAATTGATCTGAAAGTAAAAATGCTTACCACTGGCCGAATATCAACACCAGACCTAGTTTGCACCAAAATCCGTACACGTTTAAGTTGACTAGGGTCAGTTTCAATTTGTTCAGTGTCTTCCACCTGAACGACCGCATCAGCTCCATCAGGGACAGGCCCTGCATAATAAAAAAGAATAGCTTGATATAAACCGAAACAATTGGAAAATAAATTTTGAACTACCATCACATGGATTGAGAATTTTTTTTACTTATTTGTCAAATGGTTCTGTGTCTAGCGAGAAATCAAAATGAACCAAATGAATGAAGGATTGGTCTGGCAACAAAAAGTTCATAAAAGGTCTTAGACTTCAATCTGTAACTAGCCTGAGAGCAAAAATTGGAAAATATCAATAAGACAAAGATGAAGGTATTTGAAGAATCCGCTCCATTATCATCATAAACAGCCAGATCACTATAATGACATTCTGAATCTACTTCCTAAACAAAATTTCCCAAAACTTGTGATACAACAAGAAACATCAAGTACAATATACGATCCTCACTTCCTCGTGCCAAAACGTATGAAAGGAATAGAAGATTCTACCATTCTAGTCAAAACTATCTATCAAATCATAGTACCTCATTTTTAAGCAATGCTCACTAAGCATTGCCTCAACACTCAAAAGTTGATGCAGACATGTAGTGATATACGAAATGAAAGTTAACCACTAAGCTTGATGCTCCCAAAAACAATTTAGCTTACCTCCAGTAGTCACATACGCAACAGTTCCAGGATTCACAGTCACACCAACCGCATCAGTTCCGGCCCTAGATTCCGTTATTACAGGATAATCCCCAGGACCATCGGCAGCAACCACTGCATAACCATCCTGTCAACATTATAGCATCAATTTCGTGAATGCCACTACTAAATACCTCCAAAACACCCCTTCATCATTGAGATAAATACATGAACCAACAATCCAAACCCTAAGCAAAAAATAGAAATTTAATAACCCCTTAAAATGCAATAAACCAATTGCCAAAGTAAAAATTGCAAATGCCCACTTATTGTTTCCTTCCTGCTTCAATTGATTCGCATGCAGCTCAGCAACTAATAAAGATTGGTAATTGCAATGTAAGTTCTCCCAAAACTTCAATCCCAACATACAAAGAACCCAACTTTAATTGTCTCTTTACAATAAAAATATACAATAAAGTCAATAAACAGCCAAAACAGCATGAAATCAAAGATAACTCATTCTATGTCCTCAGTATAATTTTCAAAAACACAACCCAGATTACAGTTAATCAATACAAGATTAATAAACCCCAAAACATAAAAGATGAAATTGCAAATGGGTTATGATGAAAAATCAAAATAGAAAGCAAAATGAGAAAAAGATGAGACCTTTATGGAAGCGCGGTAAGGAGGGAGAGGATCAGGAGCAAGAATATTTTGGGCTAAAATTTTGCCAAGAGCTTCATGAAGTGGGATTGTTACTTCATCAAGACGTTGTGCAACTCCTAGTACGATTTTCAGTGCTTCTTCTACTGATATCATCTTGCTTATTTTGTGTGATTTTCAACTTCAGTTCTTGTTTGATGTCTGATAAGAAGGGTGATATGTCGATATAGTACGCCGTATGTGGTCATCGACTTTTTTGTTTTTTTTTTTCCCCACATTTTTTTAAAATTTTTTTATTGAATTAAACTTCAAATCAAAACCCTAATGTCCATCATTTTTTATCAAAAAATTATTGTTTTGTCTTACGGGGAAGGTGGGAATGGCCGTGTCGCCGTGCCGGGATAGCCCGCGGACTCGAGATCTTATTTTTTTATTGTGGTCTCGAACAAATGTGAATGTCAAAAAAATACAAATGTTCACTTTTAGGCATGATTGCATGAACATTTGTATTTAAATATGAACACTGACATTTGCATTCATAACCAATTGATTGGTGATATAGTGGTGATTGAGACTACACTTGGTGGAGAGAATATGGGTTCGATCCCCACCACAACAATTGGGAGGGGACTGGAATCGAATTTTTTCTCTAAATAATGTTATACCTATTATACCTATTCTTCGCTACTCCCAGTAGCGAATTAGGACTATAGTTCGCTACTATCAGTAGCGACTAGCGAACTATATCAACAGGTTTTACATTTACAATTCCAAAGAGGGAGCTCAGACAAAAACTCAATCCTAAATGGCAACATCATCTTGTGTACCAAGGCAAACCATTATCAAACCACCAAAATTGTGAGCATAAGTCACAACACTTCAATCCAACCAAAAAACCATACAACACTAGAAATCAACATTGTTGAGCAACACATCAAATTTAAACCAACTAACCAATTGGTAAACCAACAAAAAACTAAATTTATTTACAAACCATTTGAATGTAGTCCAAAATAGTCTCACATATTACATAAAATTAAATAAAGTCCATAAAACTAAAAGTTCCAAAAGATTAAGAAATTTGCTGGTGCCTACTTTAGTATGAACCTAGAACATCCTCATCAACCTCAAAAATAGATTCTTAACGGTGGTGTCCCTAGCCTTTCGTAGAGCACAAAGCTTTGAGGTGGAGATGTAATTGTTGATGCTTCTATCAAAGGAGAAGAGGTCAGAGAGGTTGGAATATTAGGAAGAGTGGGAATAGGAGTGGGAGTCGGAGTGGAGGATGGTATCTCGGTCTCGGGTTGCGAGCTGCTTGGAATACAAGGTTGTATATCTGAACTGCTAGGAGTATCCACTCTAGGGGCTTTAAATCGTTGAGCATCTCGACCTCGCCCTCGCCCTCGCCCTCGCCCTCGACCTCTTGATGATGCCTGTGAATCTGATTCTTCCCTATAGTCCTGATGCCGTTGAAACATGGAATGGGCGGTAGAAGGTGTAGGTTGAGTATGAGCGAGACTGGTGGTCAATGAGGTATGAGAGACCAGTGTTGGTCAAAGTATCTGTACATGTAGATGCAAGGCTGCGTAAGGTCTCCAAAGCGAGTGGGTAGGCCTTGTACTGTCAGACGCCAAATCTACAACACTCTCAAGAACTCTTGTGCATCTTGAGACCATATCAACTAGAGCTTTTGCCTTTTCATTGTGTTTAAAATATCACTACAAGAAAAAGTATTTTTCGCAACAAAACTTTTGCAACGACAAATAAGTCGTTGCGAAAACTAAACTTTAGCAACGATATTGTCGTTGCTAAAGATTAATTTTCATTTCCCTCCCAATTTCTTCAAGCGTGGGGTGAGTAAAATTTTGGACCCCTTTAACACAACGACTATTGTCGTTGTCATTCTGTGAAGTCTTTTTTGCAACGACTTTTGTCGTTGCTTTTGTTTTTACAAATTTAATGCAACGACAATTTTCGTTGCTAATTTAAATGTATGTTTTTATTTTGCAACGATATTATTCTTGCTAAAAACTGAAAAAAAATTAAAAAAATGAAAAAGTAAATATCAAAAAAATCAGATGTTATGTTTTGTTATCACTCACTCATCTTCCAAAAAAGCCAAAACACTCACACGTTCACGCCAACAACGAAGGGACAATCGCTCCTAACACCAACAATGCAGCCGCCCTAGCCAACCCACCTTCGCAGCCACCTCACCTCCGAGCGAATCGCAGCCTCGCCTCGCCTCTGCGCAAGCCACAGCCGCGACGTCGCCTCTGCCCCAGCCACAGGCCCGACCTCAGATCTTACGCCTGGTAAGTTTACTTTGATTTATTTGTAAATTTTATTTTACTGATTTTATTTTGCAATTTTACTTTAATTTTTTTTAATTTATTGATTATTGCTGAGTTTTGTGTTCAATTGACACAGCCATTGTTGCTAGTCTGGGTTGCAGTTGGTGCGTGTAGTTGTGTGTTATTTTCTGCTTTCTCTCCTTTAATTTGGATTAACCTACATTAGTCTCAAGTATTAGTAGTATTGGTTTAACAACACTGTTTGTGTTCTCAATCAGAAAGTGATTAAGTGTATAACTTAAACTTATGTCTAAATTATACCATACTTTAATTTGTAATCCCTGTATTCGTAATCTCATGTCTACATATAGGATAGGTATAACTATCCAGTATTACAATTCAATTTTCCCTATCAGTCTCTATTCTAAGTACAAAGTATTTTACTAATTTTGGATGTGTTTTGATTGAATTTTGTTGGAATTACGAATTTTGTATTATTGTCTCACTATTCTTTTCTACTTTAAAACCATTTTCAGTTGTAAATTGCATTGCATCAATGTGAATGTTACCTCAAATTTAGCACTAAATTATTCATCACTTTAATTATTGTTTTAGTTTGATACTTTGATGTTTAATTAATTTGTGAATACATTAATGAGTTATGATTATGAATGTTCTACATTGTCCCTTTATTCTCCATGTCTCCCTTCTATAATTTACTCTGTGTATAGTGTGAGTGTATTGTTTCATTATTGTTATTAATATTAATTTTATTATGATAATATCATTCACTAGTGGAAAAACTGCCATAGGTAACCATCATTTTTGGGCTTTAGGTAACCAACATCGATGGTTACCTCTGTGGCAGTTACCTAAAGTTATTTTATTGGTAACTGTAGGACGTGGGCCGCGCCCTCAGCGTATAGCGGGCGCGCGGCTTGGTACTACATCGAGGTGCTTGTGCGTGGGCTTGAGCCACGGATCCCGCACGTGAGTGCGTTGGGGTAGTGTTGTCGAGTAAGGGGAGTCGCCACCGTGCCTGAAAGGTATTCACGGACGCTCGAAACGTTGTGCCAAAACAATGCCCCACGTCCAATCAAGTAACCAGTCGTGGGTTCGGGACATGGTACGGATTAATTAATAACCCAATCCGCCCGCATGTAGCGGCCTCTACTCGGTCTCATTGTAATTCCATAAACACGATTTATTGGATGCACACAACTTACATTTTTTAGCACCTTAGAAGCGTACTAACCCTAAAATTACTATGAAAGTGTGTTTATATTGCACAAGAGACTACCTAACCTAGAAATTGTGACCACTTTGTATTAATCAATTTAAAACGGTGCCTAAAAACCGATTGTCCACAATTATCTGACTTTAATGTGATTCACATAATTTCCGTCTTTGTTTAGCAAAATATATACAAAAATATGCAACAATCACAATATGAAGTATATGAACTTCGCAATATATGTACAAAACCAATCTTACCCTAAATCTGCAAACAAACAAAGGTTAGTAAACGAATACGAAGCGAAATCTTCCGCCTTGAATCGCTATACAAAGACAAATAAAACAATTGTTAGTTCATGATAAAAAAAAACGAGCGCAATGAATCGTTCGCCTTGAATCGCTATACAAGAATAAGAAATGTTAGTATTGAAAAGTGATGATGAATAATGAAAACGAAATCAAAAGAACGAAAACAAAAACAATGAAAACATGGAAAACTCTATGGAAAACCTACATATTTACATGGACGATTCAAAGTCGGTTTCTACATGGTTTAAATTACATTAAAACTCATAACAATGATTAATCAAATTAAAAGAAAGTGAAAGAGAGTTATTGGTGATATCTCAGAATTCAACCTTGTTTTCGCTTGTCAAATCGAATCGAAAGAACGCAAAAGACTCTGTGTTTTATGATATTGTGAAAGAGTTTTTGAACGAGGGTTATAATGAGAGAATGCTTAGAAGTTGGAAATTGGAAGAAATTGGAAGTCGAGAAGTCGTTATGGAAAATCGTGTCAAAACTCGTGTGGTTTCTCGAATGAGGCAAGGCACGTATTTATAGGCGCGGAGGAAGAACAGAGAGCGTATATACGCTAGATGAGCGTTATACGCTCAGGGAGCGTATATACGCTCATCCTCAGCGTATATACGCTTCCAATAGGAGCAATTCGTGATCAACGAGAATATTCGCTGAGGAGCGTTATAACGCTGAGGGGCAGCGTATATACCGCTCAAAAGGCACGTATATACGCTGCTCCTCAGCGTAATACGCTCCTCAAAGCGTATATATTTTTTCCAAAATCCTGAAATATTTTGATTCGGAATAATTCTTTGCCATACGTCTCGATTTTCTAAATTACGGATTATTCTAGACGCCTCCTTCGGAAGAAAGTATGATTCTAGAACAATCCGCGTATTTTTCTAATTATCACGTATTTCTGCGTATTCTGCGTATTTAAACATTGCAAAATTCATAGAAATCATAGAAAAATCAGAAAATAATTTTAAAATACTGGCGGATTCAGAAAAATGTGAGGAACACGATGAAAAAACAAAAGTATGAGAATCGCCAGCGTAAACTTGTTTGAAAACCTTTGAGATTATTGAGAAAAACCGAAAGAAATATTTTGCCTCTGTTTTTGACCTTTGACTCATAATTTCGAGTGTGATTGACTTCACATATTTCGAGCTTCATTACGAGTTCAATTGCGTTTTTCGAGTTCGAATTAATTGCGACAGTGGTATACTTCATCATGATTACTCATTTGGGAGACATTTTAGGTTTCTACAGAAGCCCCCACTTTGACTGAGTCTGAAGAGACGATAGTCTCGTAAGACGAAAGTCAAAGTATTCGATTCGGACGGAGAGCAACTCAAGACGTTCTGCGACCCGAGTTACCCTTTACGCCGGTACCTGCAAAACAAAGTTAGTTTTACCTGTTGCCGTGTCTCGTGCGGATCGTATTTGCTTGCCATGGAATTTTGTTGCGGGAGCAAACTCCAAAACCCGGAAGAGTGCGCAGAACTTCTTGAGCGGGAGAAGATTCAGAGACCCGAGATGTGCTGGCGGAACTTCTATAGCGGAGAAGATTCCAAGACCCGAAGATATGTGTGACGGAACTTCTGTAGCGGGAGAAGTTCCAAGACCCGAAGATGTGCCTGACGGAACTTCTGTAGCGGGAGAAGATTCCAAGACCCGAAAGATGTGTTTGCTTGAGATTTCTGTAGCGGAGAAACCATAAGACCCAAGATGGTTGTGCTGGATTTTAGCGGGAGAAATCGTAGACCCGAAAATGGTTGTGCTGGATTTCTTACAGCGGAGAAATCGTAGACCCGAAAGATGTTTGTGCTGGATTTCTGTACGGGAGAAATCGTAGACCCGAAGTGTGCATATGTGGAATTTCTGGTGCGGGAAAAATTCCAAAACCCGAAGTGTGTAAAGAGCTGTTGTGTGAAGAAGCCCCCACTTTGACTGAGTCTGAAGAGACGAAAGTCAAAGTATTCGATTTAAGACGTTCTGCATGTAAGATGGGCCCTAGCCCTCGTGTTGAGTTGGTGCAATGTGCAATGTGTAATGTGTAATGTGCAATGTGCATTGTGTAATGTGTTGTGCAGGATGCATATGCATGATGATTATGTAAACTCAATGCGCAATGATGCTTATGAAGTGTTTGCAATGGCTATATGCGTAATGCAAGGCTATTCTTAGATCTAATGCATGAAATGACCAAGGAAATTGACTAACGGTAAGATGCTTTGGATTGCGGGATGGAGCCGTCTCAAAGCCCCCATTCGAGCAAAGGCGATGCTTAGTGATTGCAAGTGAGCCCCCAACCCATGGATTTTGGGTGTGTGGGAATGGCTTACTTTGTGTGTTGATGGTTGGTTTAGTGGGTGAGCCCCCAGCTTGATGAGACCTTCGAGTAGGCAATGGTTGATGTAAGGCAAGTGAAGTTGTGGAGTCATGGGTTTTGGCTTAGCTTTTTGTGTGGTAATGGTGAGGAAGAGATGTGATTTTGATTTGCCCAAATCAGTAACTTGAGCTGGATGCTGCATGAGAGAGACATGGACAAGATGCTGCAATGCGATGCTTTGAGGAGGATGCATGATGAATGCTGCGGAATGATAGCCTAAGATGAGTTGAGGAGAGCCCTTAAGGTGTATGAAAGAATAGGCTAAGGTCAAGAAAAGACAAGGCTAAAATTTGTGACTAAGGGTAAGGAATGGGAATTGATGTGGTTGGCTAGATGATGTAGGTTCAAACTCGATCTATGTCGGGTTCTACTCTAGGAATTTGCCTTCTTTACTTTAAGGAATCAAACCATATGATGGACCTCAGAATTGGATTATTGGGTTATTTGGGTCGGACCTCGAGAGAGGCTTCCTACGTATTCCTTTTGGAATCAGACCGTCGTAGTTCTTGTTGGAGATTGGACAAGCTCGTTTGAGAGGGCTTTTGTGGTTGTAATGTGAGGCTGTGGTTTGAGGGTTGAAAAAGGCTTGATGATTACGAAGTGACCCACGGTGCGCCAGTGTTGCTCTTTTAGACTCTGCTTTTTTTGAATTGGCTTTGAACTTTGGATTTGCATTGGATTTTGAAATTGATTTGATTTAACTTGATTTTTGCTTTTTGCCCCATTTATTCTTTCTTGTTTTTTTTCTTTTGCACATGTCTTTTCCTACACCAGTTGTCCAAAGGTTAGGCAGATGTGGGTGATGAAAGAAAGATAGGCTGAATGATAGTGTTTATGGCTCAAAGGGTTGCAAGGGATTTTGATTTGATGATGAAGGGATGGAGGGAAGAGGTTGTTTTGGAGCTATGAAAGAGGCCTCTCTGGCAATGTCCATTGAGGTGAGGTCGATCATTATTTGATTCCATTAATTAGAAGCACAAACTATATGGAGGCTAAAGAGGATGAGAAAAGGAAACTTTTATTAAAAACAAAAGAATTTATTACATAGAGGCTAATTGCAAAATTTGATCCTAAAACCAATGACATAGACCCGAATGGAAAAAGAAAAAAGACATAGTCTAGGGAAGGGACTCTCCGACTCGATCCTAAAGCTAGACTCTGAAGATCATTCTCTATGTCTACTCCAATGTCGTAGACCTTTGCGAAACGTGGTGAGCCTCGTACTTGAGGATGATCTTTTGTATTCTGGCTGGAGGTTAGAAATGAAGGTCTTGCCATCTCTCTTCAGTAAGAGCGGAGACTAGGGTGGCAGCGACTCCCTCTCCATCTAGTCAGATAGGTGGGTGAACCCCTCGTTCTTCTCCTGGTTGAGGATTCAAGCTCTC
>SNQN01003654.1:38841-59044 GCA_008642245.1 Bassia scoparia | reverse complement strand
TTTGAAAACCTTTGAGTTTATCGAGAAAACTGAAAGAAAATGTGTTTGCCTTGTATGTGACCTTTGCTCAACAATTCCGAGTACGACCTCACGTATTTCCAACTTTCGTGAGTTCAAAGCATCTTTTCTGAGTCGAAACAAACGCGAGACGCGGTATGTTTCATCACGGATTACTCATTTGGGGAGACACATTTTCAGGTGTCTACACGTGGCGGAGATGAAAGATGAGATCGAGGAGGGAGATGAGAGTTGAGTGGATATCAGATGAGAAGGAGAGGAGGGAGAGTGAAAGGATGAGAGAGCAAGTGAGTAGTGAGCAACAGAGAGAGTAATAGAGGAGAGAGAAAGTGAGAAGTGAACAAAATAAATGAGAGGATAAGTGAGCAGCTCAAAATAACTCGGGAACAAAGGATGAGTGGGCCCCGACAAAATTTCGAACCCCCTATCAAAACACATTACCGACCGAAACCGAAATCGGACGGTGTTACCAACCGATTTGTCAGTCGGTGAATTTCGCGAAATTATAAAGGGGGAAAATAAAAGAGGGGGTCAGATTTTGTATGTCAATAAAAGTCCACCGACTGAAAATCGGTCGGTAATACCGACCGATCTTAGTTTGGTCAATATTACCGACCATTGTTGCGATCGGTAATTAGTCACCGATCGTATTCGGCCGGTATCGATTGATATTACCGATCGAAATAAAATAGGTCCGTAAATTCGTTCAGCCGACGACGAATTTCTAGTAGTGTGTCAGCAGCCACTGCGACGGTCGTGCCTTCGCCGACAACCTCGGCAGATCTCTTCTAGCCCTTAACAGGCTCATTTATTTTCACCCAAGGCTTCGCAGGTTCCCTGAGTGTGGTGGTCTTCCCCTCTGATTGCAAGGGGGTTTTATTTTCTGGCCTCTTTTCCCCGCTGCGTGAGGAGTGTTTGGATCTTCTTTTCTCCTCGCTGCGCGAAAGTGTTTTGTTTTCTCTTTCTCCTCGCCCTGCGAGGTGTGTGCTCTCTTCTCCACATGGTAAGGAGAAGACTTCTTCTTTTCAACTGCCTTGGCAATAGACTTAGAAGGCTTGTCCTTCTTGGGAGTTGAGGTCCTCGCAGATTTGAGGATATCGGAAGGCTTCTCAAGCTTCTGCAAAATGGAAAATATCCTAAGTAAGAATCATCGCAGACAAAACAAATCAACTGACTCGCACTTCTCATTTGAGCCAATGTTCATGCGAGATGCGAGCCTATTGCCTTCGCATTTGAGAAAAATTTTCATACGAAGACCAGGAGTTAAATTGCGAGGGAAGATACTTACCCCATGAATGGCGTTCTTCTCTCCAAGAGTTTTTAGCCGCCATGCGGCTGAGATGGCCTGGAAATCATCACTCGACATAGCTCCACTTAAGTGACTTGGGAGTCTAGCACGAGCAGAATCTACAAGAAGGAGCACTTGGTTAGTTAAAATTCAAACAATGTCAATATTAAGGAAATTGAAAGTCTACCTCTCAGCTCTCGCTCTACTCTGCGACCACCTGCGAGGCCAAAGGCTCGCATAAAATCCTGATTGCAGAAGCATTTGAGTGTTGGGAGCCAGTTTTTGGGAACCTTGGTTTTGCGACCTAGGGCCCTGTATATGTACTTCGTAGTCTCGAAGTGCTCTAGCTGTTGTACAATGTTAGGAGTCCTCGCACTCAACTCGCTCTCCTTGTATGTATTTTGATGTGAAGTCCAAGCGGAGAGGATTTTGGCTAGGGGTGTATCACCGGTGTGCACAAGGAAGAAGTCATTCTTCTATTTGTACACTTTATTTGGTTTGTCCAAGGAGGTCATGTACTTCTCCTTCTACGACAACTGGAACCAACCAGCCTGACATCTGCTGTTCTTGGAGATCAGATGCATGCGAAGGAAGGCCCCAGTCAAACATGGGTAGCCCTTCACCTTACAGGTGGCCATGTAACCAAGAATATGACAACAAGATTGCGGTGTCAGCTGTGCAAAGCCTATGCCATAGGCCTTAATCAAGTTTATTATGAAGGGGCTCAAAGGAAAGCGAAGGCCCAAGTCCACCACCGCTTTGTAAACTACGGAGGTATTCTCGGTGGTTTGGGTGATCGCAGTCCCCTCAGCAGGGATCATGAACCGCTCCTTAACTTCAGGCGAGACGAAGCCAATGTGAGGTGCATAGATGTGCTGGAACTGCTGAAGTGCGACCCTCCAAGCTTTTCGCACCTTGGTCAAGGAAGCACTGTCCTTGTCCTTATCATCATCTTCAGACGACTCCTCAACAGAAGGTTTATTTTTGGCTAGCCAAGTAAGGGGAGCCTGATCAAAGTTCACCTCCTCGTCGCTGCCCTTGGCTATCGCAGCATCTATGCGAGCACTCAAGTCCTCGGAGTCAGTGCTCCAATCCTCGACACGTACAGGCAGACGCCCAAAAGTATTAGGTACTAGTTCCTCATCTCATATTTGGTTCTCAAGCTTCCTGCGAGCAGTGGTCTTAATGCGAGGCATCCTTACATAAATAGAAAAAGTGTCAAGGATGAGACGAGGAGCTACAGAGAGCGAGTACAAAAGGCCAAGGGTAGAGGAGTATGCAGTTAAATTTGAGCCAGGCGAAGTTGGACTAGGCTCTTCCAAGCCCCCAACTCTATTCTTATTGGGCGAAGAGTCCGTAGAACTTGCGTCGCTTATTATTACTTTGCTAAAAAAAGAATAAAGAACAAGTGCAAAGAAAGAAAAGGTGCGAGCAGTACCTGAGATGCGAAGTCAACAAAGAGTTGGCGAAGATCTAAAAAAACTACGAAGAGGCGAAGATGGGAAGTCGCAAACTGCGAAGCTACATCGTTGCCAAACCTTGAAATATGCGAAGTGTAGAGAAAGAAGTGCGAAGTGAACTTGAAGTTTTAGAGAGAAGTCAGAGCTGGAAAAGTTCTCTCTCCGCTTCAAGGGGTATTTATAACCCAGCCTTAATGGCTCTATTTCCCTCTTCTTTTCGAATTTGAAATGGAGAAGGGAAATGGGCGGGAAGGAGGTTTTGACCACCTGAGCTGCTGCCACGCGAGTTGGACTTTGGGCGATTAAAATTCTTGGCCAGGCCATTCACCACTCACGAGGGCACACTTCCCAAGGCAAAGAAGAAGAAGAAGAAGAAGAAGAAGAAGAAGAAGAAGAAGAAGAAGAAGAAGAAGAAGAAGAAGAAGAAGAAGAAGAAGAAGAAGAAGAAGAAAAAGAGAAGAAAGAAGAAGAAGAAAGAAGAAGGAAGAAGAGAGTAAGAAGAAGAAGAAGAAGAGAAAGCAAGAAGAGAGAAGAAGAAGAAAAAGAAGAAGAAGAAAAGAAAGAGAAGAAGAAGAAGAAAAGAGAAGAAAGAAGAAGAAGGAAAAAGAAAGAAGAAAGAAGAAGAAGAAGAAAGGAAGAAGCAGAAGAAGAAAGAAGAAGACAGAAGAAGAAGAGAGAAGAAGAAAGAAGAGAAAGAGAAGAAGAGAAGAAGAAGAAAAAGAGAAGAAGAAGAAGTAAGAGAAAAAAGAGAAGCAAGAAGAAGAAGAAGAAGAAGAAGAAAAAGAAGAAGGAAGAAGAAGAAGGAAGAAAGAGAAGAAGAAATTATATTTATATTTTGTTACAAAGGGTAAATTTAATTATGTCATGAGTCAAAACACCCTATAAATCCAACGATTTAAAGGGTCTCTTAAGCAAATTGTGCAGGAAAAATCCTTGCCCACGTGCTTCAGAATATTGGATCAAACGATCTATTTGGTAAGCGCTACTGATTAAATTTAATCTACACCGAAATGGGGACAAAGAACCACGTTCTACACAAACAATATAAGAACACCAAGAATATGGATGTCGACAAGCTGTCACACATCCTAAGGTTTCCTTGGTTTTTAGGATCCTATAAATACCCTGAGAAACGCACGATTTATGACACCGTTACATTCACCTTAGCACATTTATTCAACCAACTTAGAGCTTATCTCACTATTTTCTCTCACCTGCCTAACACTTGTATTCCCTTAAATCCGTACTTACTTAAGCATCGGAAGAATAATCCAATAGATATTCTCCTTTATTGCAGTGTCAGGCCATAACTTGAGGTGAGGGAGCAAGCGTAAAGCGATCGTAACCAGGACCCGGCTCTCATTCTCGTCCTTAACCGGAGAACCGTAGGTAGTCCATATTGCTCGATACATTTGTCCAGAAGAAGGTCACTTCTTCTCGATGTAGCACTGACGACACCTCCACCCCTCGCTCAACCCAGAAGCTAGAATATTGTAGCCAGGACACAATCATCCCCAAATTTATTGCCACAAAACAATTATTATTTCATTCATCGTATTATAATTAGTTAACAAAATAATTCAAAAATTGAACTGAAACTGAGTAGAACAGGCCCCTTAAAATCACCGCAACAACAGTACACCTTAGGCCAATGTGCCAAAGTTCCCCTTCATATTATATCTTTAAAAGACATGAAGATTTTTGATACTTGTATAATAATATTTTTTTTTTTTTTTTTTTTGTTATTTTTTTTTTTTTTTTTTTTCGATGCAAAAGTTTCCAAAAATCATTATAAAAGCAATAATTTCAATAGCAAAATAAATATTATATAAATATCCTCTGTATTAAGATTGGTGATACTATATATCTTACGTCTGTCAGAAACTTATATTCGAATTATTAAGATAACTCCTAGATAAACCATTTACGGAGAAGATAATATCCTCTTATTTTTCTCTCAGAGAAGGAGGGTGTTTTTTGTCCCTCTTGAGGTCTTTTTCTCATTTTCCCGCCTTCCGACCTTCCCCCCTTTCAGATCCTCGTTCGTCCCTCACTTGTTTCTCCTCTTTGATTTGGGTTTCTCGCACGTTTCCTCACCTCCCTTCCCTCTCTCTCGTCACTCCTTAAGAACAAGGGGCTGTCAGGCTTGGAGTTGGTTTAACCCGTCTCTCATGCCGGCGAGGCCACCCTTTATTGATAATCAGTTGAAGATGGGTGGATTGTACCGATGGGATTCTCTTATTTTTTGGCTGTTATTTCGTCATCGACGGAATACGAAGGCGCTCTGTTTTCTCCTTTGTCTTTTGCTCCGATTGGTGTGTGGGTTGGCTACAAGTCAAGAGTAGCGTTTTAAAGCTAAGTGGAGTCAAAGTGTAGTCTTCTGAATTGGGTTTCCTCTTCGACGGCTGGGGGTCCAAAACTATGGAGAAGACTGAATTTGTGTAATGCTTCTTTGGATATCAAGTTTAGATTTTTTATTGTTTATTGTTTAGTAGAAATGCCCCTTTTGCTATAAGTTCTAATTTCAATTCTGACTGCAATTCTAGAAGTTGTCCTTTGGATTTGGATATTTTCTGATTGCAATTCATAGACGTTGTTGAATTTTCCCTTTTCTCTTTTCGCACTAAGGAAAGAGCCCTTCGCTGAGTCTATTCCACTATTTGGCGACTATCAGGTGCCGGCTAGTATATAGGTTGTTACTAATGCTACGAACCCAGACTCGTGTGGAATGTTTCAATCTCTGGTGTTAGGATGATCGATTTACGCTATATCTCCCCAAGACATTGGTGGGCATGTTTCTTCTATTTGTCAAGATTTTGAGAAGACTTCAAGATGTTCACAGTCACGCAGCCTACGCAAAAACCATATAGAAGGCCAACTTATGCGAACTCACTTGATTAGAATTATTTGCCTGCCTTTCATGATTATTGAAGTGGTTTATATATCAACTCTAATCTAGGTTAAATACGCGAAAGTAAATAATTATAATACAAATAATATATCTACAAAATAACCATATCTACAATAATAGAATATATTCTAATATTGTCTAACACACCCCCACAGTCGAAACAGGAGGATCACGAATGTTGAGGCTGGACCGAAAATCGAGAAATAACACACGCGGCAGACTTTTTGTGAAGATGYCAGCAATCTGATAGCGAGAAGGAACATGCATAACACGAACCTCCCCCTTTTGAACCTTTWCGCGGACAAAATGAATATCCATCTCAATATGCTTAGTGCGCTGATGATGAACAGGATTGCCAGAGAGATAAATGGCACTAACATTATCACAATAAACTAGTGTGGCTTTGGATATAGGACAATGCAACTCAAGAAGAAGATTGCGAACCCAACAAGATTCAGAAACAACATTGGCCACACCACGGTATTCAGCCTCAGCACTAGATTTTGACAACGTAGGTTGCCGTTTAGAAGACCAGGAKATCAAGTTACGACCAAGAAACACACAATAACCCGACGTAGAACGACGAGTATCAGGGCATCCACCCCAATCAGCATCGGTGTATGAAACGAGCGAAGTAACAAAGGATCGAAACAGTTGCAAACCAGAACCAGAAGTGCCTTGAAGGTAACGAATGATGCGCTTTAAGACCTGCATGTGATGACGCATAGGATTATGCATGAACAAACAAACCTGCTGAACTGCATAAGAAATGTCAGGACGAGTAAAAGTCAAATACTGCAAAGCACCACACAAACGACGATATAAGGACGGATCATCACAAGGGGAACCATCCCGGGCACTCAGTTTGCCTTTGGAATCAACTGGAGTAGATGCAGACTTGCAGTTAGCCATGCCGGCACGAGAAATGATGTCCTTAGCATAAGTCTTCTGACACRGAAATAAACCATCCTGGTTACRAGAGAYAGCAATGCCCAAAAAATAACTCAACTCGCCTAGGTCCTTCATAGCAAACTCACCGCTAAGGCGAGATACAATATGCCGACGAAGAGAGTCCGACGAAGCAGTGAGAACAATATCATCAACATAAAGAAGAATGTAAGCAGTAGCGTTACCAWGRCGATAGATKAACAAAGAGGTGTCCAAAGTGCTATTAACAAAACCAATAGATTGAACAAAGTCACTGAACCGCTGATACCAAGCCCGAGGAGCTTGTTTGAGACCATATAAAGACTTGCGAAGAAGACAAACATGATCAGGATGAGCAGGATCTTTGAAACCCATAGGTTGATACATATACACCGTTTCAGAAAGATTACCATGAAGAAACGCATTTTTGACATCCAATTGATGAATAGACCAAGAGTTAGATAAAGCAATACTAAGGACCATACGAATAGATGCCGGTTTAACAACAGGACTAAAAGTCTCATCACAATCAATACCCTTCTGCTGTGTTCTACCATCGCCCACTAAACGAGCCTTATACCTCTCAAAAGTACCATCTGCCTGCATCTTATGTCGAAAAACCCAAAGAGAACGAATAACATTAGCATTAGCCGGCCTAGGGACTAACTCCCAAGTACCATTTTCAATTAAAGCATCATATTCATCTTGCATARCAATTTTCCAATTCGGATCACGAAGGGCATGGACCGGATTCTTTGGAATGGGTGAGATGGAGGTAGAAGTATGAAGAGCATGGTATTTAGGATTAGGCTTGACAATGCCATGTCGACTCCTCGTAGTCATAGGGTGACTCGCATGAGAAGACAAAGAGYTGGAAGKATCAGTTGGAGTGGGCTGGAAAAGAGAGGGAGTAGGATGAGACGGCCCAGAAGCATCAGAAGGCCCAGAATTGGGCCGAGCAGAAGAAGGAGAAGGATGTGTCAGGCCAGAAACATTAGAAGGCCCAATATTGGGCTGAGCAGAAGAAGCAGAGGCCTACGGCCCAGAAGGAGAAACATTAGAAGGCCCAATATTGGGCTGAGCAGAAGGAGCAGAGGCCTGCGGCCCAGAAGGAGAAATGGGAGAGGGTAGTGGGCTAGGGAAGACACCTGGCCCAGCATGCACAGTAGGGCCGTGAGAGGGATTGGGTTGATGTGCAGTTTGAATATGAGGCAAAATTTGATGCCGCAAAGGAAGATTGTCAAGACAATTGTCATCAACATTTAGGAAATCATAGGCAGAAGAAGAAGGCACATGCACTTTAGAAAACAGAAAAACCGACTCATCGAACCACATATGCCTAGGAATAAAAATCCCATTACTCGACATATCATAACACTTGTAACCCCGATGACTAGATGGATAGCCAAGAAAAACACATGGAAGAGAACGTGATTGAAGCTTGTGTATTTTAGAAGATGGCAAAAGAGGGAAACACAAACAACCAAAAACACGCAAATGAGAATAGTCGGGAGTACGATTAAATAATATTTGAGTAGGAGAAGCATAATTAAGCAATTTGGAAGGCATGATATTGTGTAGGTATGTTGCCATTTCCAAAGCATGATGCCAAAAAGATGGTGGAACAGAAGCATGACATAGAAGAGTCCGAGCAATATTATTTATAGTTTGAATTTTGCGCTCGGATTTGCCATTTTGTTGAGATGTGTATGGGCAGGTGAGGCGAAAAACCATGCCATATTTTTGACAAAATTGAGTAAAAGGTTTGTTGTCAAATTCCCGCCCATTATCACACTGAAAAGCTTTGACATCTCGTTCAAATTGAGTTTTAATGTAAGTTCTAATTCTCAAAAATAAATCAAAWACTTGWGATTTCRTGGAAATTGGAAAAGTCCACRAAAAATTCGAAAAATTATCAAGAAATAGAACATAATATTTATGACCATGAGAACTCAAAATGGGAGATGTCCACAAATCACTGTGAATAATATCAAAAGGCATAGCAGTATGAGATAGGGAATCGTAAAAAGGAGTTTTTATTAATTTGCCAAGAGGAAAAGAATGACAAACATTTGTTGAAACCTTATTACAATTAATCAAATTACGACTACGCAAAGAACTAAGAATATTATTTCCAGGATGACCCAAACGAGAATGCCACACATCTGAAGACACTACTGCAAGAGCTGATGGAGAATGAAAAATAGAAGCTTGAAGAGAGGGTGAAAAAGGATAGAGGTCCCCACTGCTATTACACCTCACCAGAGCGCTCCCCGTCTGCAAATTTTTCACAGTAAAWCCATAAGGATCAAATTCAATTGAAACATTATTATCACGAGTGAATTTACGAACGGAAATAAGATTTTTGACGATCTTTGGAACATGAAGGACATTGYTAAGATGGAGAGAAGCAGTGGATAAAGAGTGATGCCCATAACCTTTAATCGGAATCRTACTACCATCACCAACAACAACATTATTCTGAATATGATGATTTAAWTGAAAATAGGGAGAGAGAGTACCTTCGGAGTGCGTCATATGAGACGTCGCGACGGTGTCCATATAATAATTGGGATCATTTAACGACATCGTATACAAGGCCTGATCGATGTTCGTCGGCACAGAAGCAGTAGAAAACGAAGAGGGAGGAGCCGCATAATATACTTGAGGACGAGAGCCAAGAATCCCCGGAGCCGTTGAGGGCTGCTGTGTACGGCCAGAAGGAGCAGAGGAAGGCCACGCAGGGCCTGGGGTCTGAGAGGGGTAAGGACACGGTGGCTGGGCCCACACAGGTGGTGCCTAGTAGGCCCACGGTGGTGGAGCCATATACCCCTGCCCAGACGAAGGAGAAACAGGGGGCTGCTGCCCAGAAACAGAGGAGTTGTGATGACCGCGACCATGGTGGTCCTGACCACCACCACGGCCCTTGCCCTTTCCTCTCCGATTACCGCGACCACCACGACCAGACCCACGACCAGAGGAAGACGACGCAGGTGGTGCAGACGGTGGCAAAACAGAGATAGCAGGCACAACCAACGCTTCGGCACGCGTTTCAAGCGAGAGAGAGGATGCATTGCTTTGTTCCTCCAATTCAAGCATGGAACGCAATTCTTCGAAMGACGGAAGCGGCTTGATGTGTTGGACAGAAGATYGGAAGCCCTTGTAATCGTCGGACAATCCTTTAAGCAATTGGAGTGYCATYCGATTATTGGARACAGGATCATCAACGTTCTTTAAACTATCGGCCAAAAATTTCAAGCGAGCACAGTATGCTTTGACACCATCGAACTGCTCTAACATGGTGTTAGTGAATTGAGAATCGAGAGTCATGGCTCGGGCTGATTTGTTATTGTGAAAGAAGTCCTTGAGACGGTTCCATGTATCAACAGCTTGATCATCTTCTTCAAGGATCGAATTAAGAAGATCACTGGATATTGTCCCATAAATCCATTGCCGCACAATGTCGTCGAGGCGTTGCCAGAGGGCCTGCGTTGTGGGATCAGTAATAGGAGCAGCGTCCGAATCAGGTATAATGTGATCGATCACAAGATGGGCGCGGCAATGAAGCTTAAAGAGAGTAGCCCAATTGTTATACCCAGCACCCGCGTAATCGAGAACAACAGGRACGTGTTGTTTGATGTTTGTGACGAGGGTGGCGGGATGAATAGTCTTCGATTCAGCCATGGCGTCCGAAATCAAAGAAAAGAAGCAGAAAACAGAGGAGAAAAGNAAGAAGAAGAAGAAGAAGAAGAAGAAGAAGAAGAAGAAGAAGAAGAAGAAGAAGAAGAAGAAGAAGAAGAAGAAGAAGAAGAAGAAGAAGAAGAAATTATTTGATTTATGATTTGTTTACAAAGGGTAMATTAATGTAATGTCATGATCAAACACCCTATAAATCCAACGATTTAAAGGGTCTTTGAGGGGCAAATGATGTGGCATGGAAAATCCTTGCCCACGTGCCTTCAAATATTGGATCAAAGCGATCTATTTGGTAAGCGCTACTGATTAAATTAATCTACACCGAAATGGGACAAAGAACCGACGTTCCTACACTAAAACAATAGTAAGGAACACAAGGAAGTATGGATGGTCGACAAGTGTCACACATCCTAAGGTTTCCTTGGTTTTTGAGGGATTGCCTATAAATACCCTGAGAAACCACATTTATGACACCTACATTCACCTAGCACATTTATTCCAACCAACTTGAGAGCTTATCTCACTATTTTCTCTCACTAGCCTAACACTTTTTATTCCCTTAAATCCGTACTTACTTAAGCATCGGAGGGGAGATAATCCAAATAGGATTATTCTCCTTTATGCAGGTGTCAGGCCATACTTGAGGTGTTAGGAGCAAGGCGTAAGCAATCGTTAACCAGGACCGGCTCTCATTCTCGTCTTAACCGGGAGACCGTAGGTAGCCAATGCTCGTACATTTGTCCAAAGAAGGTCAGCTCTCTCGAGGTAGCACTGACGGGAAGCCTCCACCCCTCTCTCAACCCAGAAGCTAGGAAAATATTGTAGCCAGGACACATCATCCCCAATTTATTTGCTACAACAATTATTATTATCATTATCGTTGATATCAAATTAGTTAACAAAATAATTAAAATGAACTGAAACTGAAGTAAACAGGCCCTTAAAACTCACGCAACAACAGTACACCTTAGCCAATGTGCCAAAGTTCCCCTTCATATTATATCTTTAAAAGACATGAAGATTTTGTACTTGTATAATAATACGATGCAAAGAGTTTCAAAAATCATATAAAAAGCAATAATTTTCAATAGCTAAAATAATATTATATAATATCCTCTGATATTAATATTGGTGATATATATATCTTACGTTGTCAGAAACTTATATTGAAATTATTAAGATTAAACTCCTAATAAACCATTTACGGAGTAAATAAATAGTCCTCTTAGGTTTTTCTCTCTAGAGAAGGAGGGTGTTTTTTGTCCCTCTTGAGGTCTTTTTCGTCATTTTCGCCGCCTTCCGCCTCCCCCTTTCAATCTCCGTTCGTCCCTTCACTTTTTCTCCTCTTTGATTTGGTTTTCTCGCACGTTTGCCTCACCTCCCTTCCCTCTCCTCTCGTCACTCCTTAGAACAAGGGGCTGTCAGGCTTGGGGTTGGGTTTTAACCCTCTCTCATGGCCGGCGAGCCACCCTTATTTGATATCATTGAAGATGGGTGGATAGCCGGATGGGATTCTCTTATTTTTTGGGCTGTTATTTCGTCATCGAGCGGGAATACGAAGGCGGCTCTGTTTCTCCTTTGTCTTGGCTTCCGATTGGTGTGTGGTGGTTGGCTACAGTCAAGAGGTAGCGTTAAGCTAAGGTGGAGTCAAGTGTAGTCTTCTTGAATTGGGTTTCCTCTTCGACGGCTGGGTGGTCCAACTATGGGAGAAGACTGAATGGTTGTGTAATTTGCTTCTTTGGATATCAAGTTTAGATTTTTATTGTTTATTTGCTTTAGTAGAAATGCCCCTTTTGCTATTAGTTCTAATTTCAATTCTGACTGCAATTCTAGAGTTGTCCTTTGGGATTTGGATATTTTCTGATTGCAATTCTAGAGTTGTTGGAATTTTTCCCTTTTCTCTTTCTGCACTAAGGAAGAGCCCTTCGCTGAGTCTATATCCACTATTTGGCGACTATCAGGTGCCGGCTAGTATATAGGTTGTACTAATGGCTACGACCTCAGACTCGTGTGGGAGATGTTTTCAATCTTCTGGTGTTAGGATGATCGATTTACGCTATATCTCCCCTAGACATTGGTGGGCATGGTTTCATTCTATTTGTCAATTTTGAGAAGACTTCAGATGTTCACAGGTCGACGCAGCTACGCAAAAACATATAGAAGGCCGAACTTATGCGAACTCACTGATAGAATTATTTGTCGTAGCCTTTTCATTGATTAGTGAAGTGTTTATATACAACTCTAATCTAGGTTAATATCGGAAAGTAAATAATTATAATACAAATAATATATCTACAAAATAACCATATCTACAATAATAGAATATATTCTAATATTGTCTAACACTCACATATCACTATTACTTCAGATGAAGGGAATTTTTTAAGGCTATTTTTCATTAAATCTGGTTTATTTATGCATAAAGTTTATAGGTTATATGAATGTCTATTAAAGTTTTATCGATTTTGTCAAATTGTAAATGTCATTTGGTTTTACTATGAATGAACCGTAGTTAGTTTTCTTGTCAGAAAAAATAACCCATTTAAATACATATTGCACATCGAAATAGAAATAATTTCTTATTATCAGTTTCTACGAACGAAGTGAATTGTCGGTTTGTCACCGGTGACTTATACAATACAGGTTCAGTGAGTTCAACCGAACCGTTAAAGTTCTGGAATTTTTCATAAAACAATCGAAAAAATAGGTTAAAGTTAAAAAAAAACGCAACTTATTGCATTTAGATTTGGCTCAGCTCAATGGTCCGCGTGTTCTATATATATCCCTTGAGGTCCATAATCATTTACAATACCTACATGTTTTTTTGTTTACAACTTACCAAATACTCCATAATCATTTACAGTACCTATATGTTTTTTGTTTTGGTTGTATTGTTTTGACTTTTGATGTATGAATAACAAACTATTATAAACAAAATGCAAACTCATATACTTGTATCTAAACTCCGATCCATAGTTTATACTTTATACTCAATGCTGTGTTTTCCAATTACGAAATGATATACGGAGTAGTTTGATTGTTTGAATGATGTTGTTTGAGTTAACACATGTAGCTTTGCTAAAAAATAATAATTAAGATTTGTCTTTTGTGTAGTCGATATAATTTGAATTAATATTATTTGAACTTCATACTTTATTTGTTGGTTTTTTTGCGAGATAAAACCTTTTATAGTCAAAATTTTGCGAAAGAAAACCTTTTAAAGCGTTATTTGCGAAATGAAACTGTTGAATGATATATTATAACTTTTGATGATGATTATAAACATATGATGGTTATCTAGTAATGTGTGTGTTGAGTCGTACATGAACAAGTTATGAGCAGAAAGAAGAACTTGATCTTCAATGTTCAAGAAAGAAGTATACAATAACCATAGAAGAAGTCCGAAGGAACTCCAGCCAGATTGAGTTGCAAGATGTCTCAATTGGAGCTTTCATATATATGTGATGATGACCCGAAGTAGGAGGAAGCATGTTAAAGGCCATCACTGGAGATTATGGATGCAACAAAGGAAATCAGACTGGAGGAACTCAGGCTTCAGAGTCAAATCTCACTGGAGGAACTCAACGAGTGAAGGTGTTCGTCCATGAGATCAAGTTGTGATTTACAGGACAAATTGCTTGGAGTCTTAAAGGTGTGATGATCATCCTAGGAGAGGAAGGAAGCGTCTATGACTTGGAGCAATCATGCAATGTATAATCACGGGCTTCAAAGTAAGGAAATAGAAACTATATTTTGGAACTAGAGGAACTTGGTCGTCTTAGAGGAACTTGGTCTGCGAGTCGAAGTATTAAGTGTCGACTAAGTTAGTGCCATAATAATAGGGAGTGGTTTTGAATGAGTCAGTAAATTGGTTTTAATTGATAAGATAAAAGAGGTTTATAAAAATATACTTAATAATAGGTAAGTTTGTTAAGAAAAGATTTTCTTAAATAAAATCTATTTAATTGTCAATATCTTGAGATAAATAAAATAAATCTTTTCAACGAACTATTATTTAGGAAGAAAGATATTTTTATAAAACAAATTTTATCTTTTAAATTTTAAAACATATTTTCCCTTTTAAAATAAATCTGATTTTATCTTATGGAAAATAAAAGAATGTAGTTTTAATTTGACTAAGTAAAATCAGTTGAAAAAATTAAGGGGCAAGTGCTCTTATATCTGCTAAACTTGCTGTCCAAGCTCATACGTTCTCCTAGTCTCCTAAACTTGGGGAACTGATAAACTGTTCTGGAGGAACTTGCTGACTGAAATATAAACCACACATTTTATTCAGTTAGTTGCACTTTTGTAGGTGCTTGGGAAGCAAGGCTAGCACGTTTTAAGGAATATTATGCTAGTGGGAGTAATGGGGAAGTCGTGCATTTAATTGAACACTATAAATAGTTGTCTTCCTCATTCATTACAACTTGTCTGACTTGTGTCATTCCATAGTGTGACTTGTGTTATTCCAAAGTATTATATTTTAGAAGTCACTCTACAATTAAGGTATGATTTAGTAATCAATATTAGGAGCACGACTTAATATAAATGGGGAGTCTAATGTTATATTCTAATTCAATTAAATGAGTCGGTTCCATAAGTCCCAAATTTTCATTACTAGTTCAATTGGAGAAATTTTTATATTTTCTATACTTTGTATCCATTTAGTCTGTATTTCTAAAAGAAGAGAAAGTGACTCTCGTAACGGGGAGTCGGTCAAGGGTTAGAGGGAACTCTTAATGGGTCTTTGAGTTAGTGTCTCATAGACGGACTTTGAATGTTGTATCTCAAAGGGGACTTTGAATTAGATTTTCAAAGCGGGCTTGTGAGTTAGGGAGAATTCATAAGTGAGGGGTTTCTAATGAAATCGTGCAATCAATAGTGGTTTGATTGTGGGGGCTTTCTAGTTCACGGAGGAACTTGATAACGGGGTTCTAAAGTTCATGGAGGAACTTAAGAACGGTGGTCTTTGATTGTAGGTAGATGTTGTATCCTAATATAATAAAGACGAAGTCCTGTGTTGTATCAGGCCACAGTTTTTCCTCTCTTGGCATTTGTCTTGAGAGTTTGTGTTTTGGAAATCTCTTGTTCTTTATGAGTTTCTTTTATTCCGCAAAAAAGCACTCATGTTCTCTCACTACAATTCACCCCCCTCTTGTAGTGTTCTGTCCATCTAACAGAAACTTAAAACAAAAATTTATTGCGAAATGAAACTCGATGATGTCATCATTTGTTTGACCTCCCTTAATCATGTTTGACCTTATTATTTTCACCCTTAATCTCTATTAGCACTCCCTAATTCTATTTAACCCCTTCAATCCTTCTCTCTTCTATCTTCTTCATGACTTCATCCCTTAATGCATTCTCTCTCATCCTCCCTTCTTCCAACCACCCACCACCACCACCACGAACGTGACCACCACCCCTCTAACGTCACCATCGCCGCAATCTCCCTCACTCTAATGCCACCACAACCGTAGTGTCTCTCAAACGCGACCACCACCATCACCGCGATCTCCCTCATTGCAATATCTCTCAAACGCGACCACCACCGAACCCAGCTTTGAAATCCACCCTCCTTTTCACCCTCACCGACCTAAATTCTCAACTCCAAATTCTAGGTTTTGATTTGAATTCATGGTTGGGTGAGATCGAATTAGTGCTGAGATGGTGTATATATGTTCGAAAGGGAGGGTTTGGATGGGTGGGGGTCGGATTTGGGAGGTCGAATTGGTGTTGCGATGGTGTAGGTTCGAAAGGGGGGTTTGGATGGGTGGGGGTCGAATTGTAGGTTCGAAGGGGGGGGGGGGTTGGATGGGTGGTCGAAGGTACTGCGATGGTGTTGGTGGAGTTCGAACGTGCGAAGATGGTGGTGTGATGATGTTGTGGTTGGGTAGTAGGTTGGTGGTGTGAAGTGGGCTTGTGGTTGGTGGTGGTTTGTGGGAAGTGGGTTGGTGGTCACTCGTGGTGGTGGTGGTGGGTGGTTGGAAGAAGGGAAGAAAGAGAAGGCATAAAGGGATGATGAAGGTAGGAGATAGATGGATTGAAAGGATTAAATAGAAATTAGGGAGTGCTAATATAGATTAAGGGTGAAAATTCCAAGGTCAAACCATTGATGACGTCATCGGGTTTTATCTCGCAAAAAAAAATTTGTTTTAGGTTTCATTTCACAAAATTTTGGTTATAAAAGTTTTATCTCGCAAAAAATCCTTATTTGTTTTATAAATTATACATATCAGTTATACTTTTTACTTTTTCTGATGCATGTTTTATAAATTAAAAATCTATAGTTATACATTAGTAAAACAATTTCAAAATTTGATATTGTTGTAAATTTCATTGAGACGATTCAAACAAGACCTCGTTTGGCTATATTTCAACTTATACATATACTAGAATACAAAAGATCCTCAAAGTTTTTGAATTGTGTATGTATTTTTTTCCGATGGAATGAATATCATGGAATTGACGGGTATAATGTGATTAATATCGACACAATATTTTTGTATAATCGTGCATTGTATGATAACTAAACCAAGATCTCCTGAAATTGGGTGAGAAGCTTTAACCACTTGAGTTATCTCTAAGTCTCACTTTTCATTAGTGATGATTTTTATTGTACATTAATTTATGTAAGTTTGTAAAATTTGAATTTGATATCATGTGATGTGATTATTTGAGTGATTTAATGATAACTGCATAGTAAAGAGAAATAGAAAAATAGTAATATGTTATAAAAGTACCTTGAAATGATTCTAAAATAACTTCTAACAAATTTATGGTAATTATTAATAGTTTTAGTAGGGGTGACTTTACTAATCTGTTTTTTAATAATCTAATTATCTAACGTTAGTTCATTTTATTTTGAACTTTGTTTAAATTTGGTGTGATAGTACTGCAATTGGATATGATAAATATCATGAATTCTACGGAGTAGTTACGAGAGATTCACGATCATATTCATTTGTAATTACGTATGTCAGTATGTGTCTACTGTAGCAGATTGGTACTCTGCAATCTGCAAAGTGCTAAAGGTCCAAAACGCGTATCTCTGACCAAGACTTTTGTTCCTCTACTGACAAACGCGTATATATGTTTAGTTTTCACTATTTTAACATCTTCCACATAGGGCGTTTCTTATAAATTTCGTAAACGAAATGAAAAGTAGTTATACAAGGAAAAGGTGATTACTTTTTTTGATATACGTAGTATGTAGTATTACTATTATACCTGGCAAATCGATCAGTCAGGTCGGTATCGGTCGGTCAATGTTCGGTTTCGGACATTTACAGGTCGGTCATTTTTCGGTAACGGGTCGAATTTCTTTGTTCATGACCCAATGTTTTCGGTAACAGGTCGGTCGGTCGGTCGGTCAAGTTTTTTTTAGCGCCTTTTTTTTTTCGATGTTTCGCAAAAATTAGATCAATTATTAAGGTTTTTTGGACTTAAAAGTGTATAATGTGACTAAACTAAGTAGAAATTATTCACTAAACCATATATTTGTCCGAATCTAATAAATATTATTATTTGCAAAAGATGGTTAGGGATTCAAAAGGTAAAAAATGTATAATTTGATCATATTCACTAGTAATTTTTTATCGAAACTACACCTTCTGCTTCTTTTTTTATTGCAACAAGTGAACTTTTGCAATATTTACATTTATTACTTTGACTAATATTTGTGATTTGTACATAATTAAACACATTTATAAGTAATTACACTAGATAAATCGGTCAAATCGGTCGGTCAGRTCGGTAACAGGTCGGTMAGCATTCTAAAACAGGTTAACGGGTTCGGTCAAAAAACGGGTTTCGGTCAAATCTTCTTGTTCATGACCCAACTTTCCGGGTCAAAATCGGGTCGAGTTTGTTTTTGCCAGGTATAATTACTACACTAGAAAATAAAAACACTCTTACATTATAATTTTGCATACCAAATGCCCCAGTAGATTACTCATTTCCCCAAGAAAGCATTATTAAGCATATCACTTCACTTGCATATACAATACAGCCCCATATAATGTACCTCTACTGCCAGGCCAAGGTGCCATCGTCTTGTGATCTATTTCTTTAAAAAAAAAAAAAAACAGTAGGAAAAGGCAGAATGGAAGATGAGATCACAATAGAGTCATTACAAATAACAAGAGAGAGGGTGATGAAAAAAATAATACATGGAAACACATTCATTAGAATCCCTCCTAAGCTATACCAGGCTAACCCAGAGGCATTCATACCTCAATTGGTGTCTATAGGGCCTTTTCACCACTTAGGCCATAATTTCAACCGTTTTAAAGACGTTAATATACTTGCCATGGAGGGAAAGAAGCGCATGTACATGCTCGATGCCCTCGAGAATAACAGATTTCGAACTGGGGAGATAATTGAAGAGACATTAGTTGCTTGTAAGAATTTCTTGAAAGAGAAGTCTACAGATATTCGGGATTGCTACTCAGAAGAGACTGATATGTCTGAAGATCTTCTTCTTAACATCATGTTGGTAGATGCTTGTTTCATTCTCGGCCTGCTTCTTCCCCGACGTCGGCCAATAACAGATCATACTGTCGGACGCTACCCCAGGGATCTAGCCTTGTTTGAGAACCAAATCCCTTTCTTTGTGTTGCAGGGATTGTTCGCCGTTTGTGAGCCTGAGAGGGCGCATTCTGTTTGTTTGGAAGAGAGTCTATTGCGCCTTTTTCAACTGACCCCAGAATTGCCCCCGCTATCAGGTCATGCACACGATTTCTCACACTTGCTAGATCTTATCAGCAAATGTCACCAGCCCGAGCCCGAGCCTGAGACTCGAATAACCACCACTGTAGATACACATACATTGACAATTTCAAGTATTTCGACGAAAGGGGTTCACTTGATGAACGCCACAAAACTAGTAAAGGCCGGAATCACCTTCGAAAGCGGCACAAGTCAGGGGAAACTGCTAGTCCTTGAGTTTTCCAAGGGGGTGCTCAAGTTAACCCCTATGATAATCCATGATTCTACCGAAACCATTTTAACAAACCTCTTGGCATACGAGCACCTCTCTCCCTACGATAAGCCCTACTTTACCTCTTAGGTCCTCACTAGTAATATTAACAACAACCCAAGTAGCTATATGTCAAAATGTGCTTTTCTACTGCACTACTACTCTACTAGTGAAGCGTGTTCAAGTTTTTTTTTTTATGTTTATTTGGATGGTTTATTTGCATTTGTATTTATTTAAATTTTTAAATAACGTAATATACTTATTAATTTTTATTGAGATACATTTTACTTTATCATAGCCTAATTGAGTTGAACAAATCAAACTAAAATTGAATTTAACTATTAATATAAAATTGAAACTGAAATTAATTGAATTAAAATTAACTGAAATCGAACCTAACTAAGTTGTAATCAACTGAAACTATAATCAATTGAAACTGAACTAAAAAAAAAGGTTGAAAAACTGAAAAAAATTATAATTAAATTAACTAAAACAAAACTAGTATAGGTTAAGTCCACCTTCCCAAGCCCATTACAAGTATAGGTAAGGCCTTGCTTGTTGTAGTGTTAAAGGACATGTCTTTTTATAAATCAGCCCACCCCTTACTCCTTTGCATTATGTCGTTGTGGAACTTTTTAAGCAACTTGAACTCTTTGTCCAAAACAATTACTCGTATTTTCTATTCCCATCAATCTTCTAGAAATTCAACAAAATTTATRTATTTTATTTTTAAAAATTGAGTTAATAATATAAWTTTTTTTTCAAAAAAATTTTTATATTTAAAAACTTAATGAGTATATTCACGAGCTTTCAAGTCAGGTCTAGTCAAATTCAGCTTTGCACCCTTTGCTCGTTAAACTTTCGAGTTGAGTTTCAACGAGTTGAGCTTTGACTGAGTCGAGGCCGAGCCCCAAACAGGC
>SNQN01003654.1:21230-38816 GCA_008642245.1 Bassia scoparia | reverse complement strand
ATTAAAAAGGAGAGTATAAAATAATAGGATTTCACAATAAACCTGAAAAATCGCGTTGTCTACAATTACCCTCATCTTTTGGTCTCTCTTTGTATCCTTTTACAACAACTTTATGGTAATTTTAACTCAACATAGTTAAGTTTATTAAATAATTAATAGAAAATAATTAAATAAAATAAAATAAAAATAACCACCCCACCCACCTCACCCGACCACCCTCCCTTTAAACCTCCATGCGCACCCAACCGTCAATCCTACCAACATCCCGGCCAAGCACCCTGCAAACCACCCTCGAACCCACCAAATCACACACTGCGGCAACCTCGTGAACCACCACTCCTCCCACCACCCTCGCAAATCCCACCCTCCACGAACCTTCCCACCACTCGCAAACACTCCAATCAAAATCCGTAATTCGCGAATGAACACCCCAATAAACCCTAATTTATAACTTAAACCCTAATAATCGAAAACACCAATTGAAACACTATGCAATTAAAACTATAACGAATCAAAGCCTTAATTAAAGTTATTTCGAATTGATTTAAGGATTTTCGATGATTAGTTTGAAATTTGGTTTCAATTGATTAGGGTTTCGCAACGGGATGTGGCTGCAGTGTAGTGGATTCTGGTGTGGAGAGGGTGCGAAAATGAGGAGGAGGCTGTGGTGGTGCATGTCGGTGTGGGTGTTATTCGTTATGATTTATTTTTATTTTTATTTTTAATTTAGTTTAAAAAAATAAAAAATTAACCTTAGTTAACCTTAGTAGTTTTGATAATTAAAATCATCAAGTTATAATGTGGTAAAAGTTTTTCAAATTACAAGGTACAATAGAGAGCCAAAAAATTGGGTATTATAAGAAATGCATTTTCAGTTATAGTTGTAAAAATAATAATATAATAATAATAATATAATAGTAATAATAATAATAATAATAATAATAATGTCTTTTCAACTATTGAATTTATGAATGGCATAATTTTTGAACAATAATTCAAATAAAAGACAAAAAGACAGTCACAATGCTTGAAAATTGCATGCAGTAGCAGCAGAGGGTCTTACCATGGATGCTGTTCTGAACCATTGGTGTATTATCTTGTTCAAAATAATTAAACTTTACCATGCATGTTGTTCTAACGTTGTCTATTCTTATCATCAAGGGATCAGTTATTGTTGTAAAAATTTGAATAAAATTATAAACGTAGAGAATTTGATTCATTAAATTGTTCACTGAATTGACACAAATTAAAAACAATGATTAAGTTATTTAAACTCGGATGTAGCCGAAATAGAAAAACCCGAAACTTAGTATAACTTTCATCAATTTGTTTTCAATAAATTAACGTGAGTCCGTTTTATTCCAAAAACTTTGTTCTTTTACACCCAACCAACACCCTAAACAAAGTGCGAAGTGCATAACTCAAAGAATTCTGCACATTTTCCAGGCCTCTCCTTATTATATACCAGTCAGCTCGAAACTAATAACTACCGTTTCCTTAATTTCTTATTATCATTAAATTTCTAATCCTCGTTATGTTATACTCAACCAATTTGAATCGACCAACTCAATTATCCAATCACACTACGCAATTCCTAAATTTGTTTAATATAAATATAATGTCAAGCAATACCAAAAGTTCACCATTTTTTCTTGCTGCCGAAGATTCAATTTCGTTGATATATAAAGAATAAAGTGGACGTCCAACCACACAAGGTACAATTCAATACTACACTTATTAATTTTGAAATCAAACTTTCTATACAAATAATTAGGTCCGGTATTTAGGTTTACTTGGTAGTTGTTGATTTGTAGTTTTTTTTTTTTTTGGTGTGTGTTAGTGCTTATGATTTCATGTTTATGAATCAATTAGGGTTTTATTTGGTTGTAACAATTTTGTAATTTGCAATTAGGTGTTATGATTCTTGGTTAATTTGATGCAATTTCAGGTTGGATATTGTGCAAAAAGGAAGTTTTAGGATCAATTTGGTTATACATCTCGATACACATTGAGGAGGAGCCTCATCATGGGGATGTGATGGAAGAAAGCGTGAGCATTATGATTTGTCCGATTCGTACTTGTGAACCTATTCGTTGGATGATAGAAATCAAGAGGTGAATTTACAAATTCCTTTTTTTGTGGATTATTGTTGAATGACGATCATTGTTTGACTCAACCCTAATTTCTGTTAATATAACAATGTTATGAGAATTTGTTGTTAATTTAGAATATTCACTAGAGAAGGTTCTGGATGATCCGGGAAGGAAGGTTACCTACATTGGTCGTTTATATTTTCGCAGCTTGCTTGCCGCAGTGGCTCAATGCGTAGTATTAAATGTGGAAAATCTGTTTGATGAGTTTGTTTATTGTCCTGTGTTTGGATTTGAGGTGAATATGAATAAACGAGCTTGAAATATTTTCCAGCTGGACATTGCACTGAGTTTGTGATTAAGACTATTTGAGATTTTACTACTTGTGGCGAGAACATTTGCTAGGAACAAAAAAAAGGAGGAAAAAAAGGACTCATATGAAGTAGGCCTAAGGAGCTCACCGGTAAAATACCAAGAGGTCTAAGGTTTTTGGGATTGTATATTTATCGATCACCAAGACTAATGCCAAGAGAGGATAGCATACAAATAACAACCAAAGGAGCAATAAGTATTCTACGGCATCAAAGAAGCTTTAAGTTTAAGAATTCACTTCTGGACTATTCAAAGGATTTGTTATTGTGTGAGTAGCAAAGTATAGTGCAGGCCAAGGTAAAACAGGATATCCTAGTTAAGATTAATAGATTGAAGGAGGAAGAAGCCATCCAAGCTTAGAAGGTGAGGAACTTGAATTTGAAGGACATTTGAAAGAAGTTACCATATATTAATAAACCAAATCTTAGGCCTCTGCATTGCGCTAAACCATAAACTTCGTAAAGATACCTGCCTTCAAGTGCTTCTTTTGCTATTGTTTAGTTTAGTTTGATGCTTCTTCTAGGCTAGAAGATGCAGTAGATGATGTTGCATGAAAACTATGGTAGTTATTATGAAATACAAAACTGTTAGAAGCTAAGGCTGCTTTGATAATATGAATTTAGGTACGTATATATTATTTTGATATTTCTATTAAAAATGAGTATAGGGAACGATATAAACTAGGATTGTGGCAGGAAATTCCAAAAATAGTGTTCGGTCGTTCCCATGCTAATTTTTAACTATCAACTTCTGTTCAGGCAATATCTTAAACACAAGTGAGCCCTTGCTGATTATTGGAAGCTTTTTCTTAGTGTGTAAAATCCCTTAGCTCACACTGGTACTTATTAATACTTCCCCTCTTTATATTAGTTGCTTCATGTATTGTTGCCAACATAAGTAAGAAAGGGAGAGGGATAGAGAGAAATAACAAAGAAGTCCCCCATGGATATTGAGGTGAGATTGAGAAACATGTTACCAAAAAAATGAATAAGAAATTAATGTGAAACTCCCAAACAAGGGAAATGTAGCAAATAGATAAAGAAAAGAGGTTTGGATTTATTTATTTTGGTTCATCTGGTCATTCACATCTTCCACTTCAATGACGGTGCTGCAACCTTTGTTGTTGCGCTTTTTTTTTTCGTACAGTGAATTTAAGGGTATTTTAATGTATCTTCATTTTTGTGAGCTTGCTAAAGGCCTATTTACCATTTCCAAAGACTAATCTTCAGTTTCAACTTTTTTAAGATTAATTTTCTTTCGATTGAATCTCTTCTTTAGATTGGCTTAACAGCTGTGAAAGATACATACATGAGAGTTTTTGAATGTTGGCCTACATTTGCTCCTTTCACATTTCTGGGATAGTTGCTTTTCTTCCGGTAAACTTTATGACCTAAGAGTAAGACCCATATGAATAAAAAAATAACTCATACCCATTACATCTTAATTACACTCCAAAAATTCTTGTCCACCTATTGGTGAAGTCTGAAAGGGTTGCTTACAAATGTCTATCTCTTCTGAACATTGTGATCAATCTTAGATGGAATGTACATTTAGTACATCAAAAAAAAGAAAGAAAAAGGAACTACAATTAAAGTACAAATGAAATGTTTGTACATGTGACTGTATGTGTTATTGATTAATGAAGTGCTGGTCATGTTGTAAATTTTTGTGGATGTAGGATGTAGGTGCTTGAAGCATAAGAACCCTTGTTCATCGAATACTTTCTCCTTAGCGAAAAAACTTGTTACACTTCCTTTTAAGAAATAACAAAAAAAGTGTTACACTTTTTTTCTTTCCCTTATATATTGAAGCTTTTAATATTATAATATTACCCTCATTAAAATTACAATATTACCCTCATAGTTAAACTAACCATAACTTATTATCTCTAATCAAATTATTTTACACTTCAATGAAACTTAACTAATACACCCATACCACCTTACCCTCACCACCCCTTCTCTCTCCTCTAATACATCCATCAACCACCCTTCCATCGCTGCCAACCAACATCGACTACCACTCCGTGCACACTAGATGCACGCACGACCACCCCCAGGCGAACCCACCACGCCAAACCACGCGATCAGGCGAACCCCACGACCACTGCCACAATCCCCAAACCACGAAAACCCACTCGAATTGCCTACTTTTGAAGCGAAATGAACTTCGAACATCCACTCGAATCGCCCTTTGAAACGAAGAAGAACCCATCGGTAACCATTCAAACCACTGACGCGAAAGACGGCCGGCCTATGTACTTCAAAAGTCTAGCGTCGATCTTCTTCAATATTTCTGCTTCTCCTTCTATGATCTTCTTTCTTAAATTTAATTTTTAGGTTTAAGTATGAATTTGAACAGAATTTGGGGTTCTGATTGAATTGGATGAGGATTTTTCTGTTGTCTGAGATAGATTTGGTGCTCGGGTGTAGGTTTGGTGCTAAGCTGATGGTCAGGGGGTTCCGCGGCCTAGGCATGGTGGTGGTGATGCCGGTTTCGTGGTCCATTTTGTGGGTTGGGTGGCTGGGTAGGCTTAGGATGATGGTAATTTAGGGTTATCTTGTAATTTCATATTCCATCACCTTCTTAATCTTTTTAAACAAATTTTTGTCTAGATTCTGTTTCTTGAAAAGTGTAACACTTTTGATACGGAGAAAGTATGTGCTATTGAATTTTTTTACATTTTATACCTCAGATTCAACATAATACTTAATTGTAAAATTTGTCAGCAAATATTGTTCTTGGTTCGAGATCATTTTTTGACGCTTGTTTATCAGTCACCACATCACCGATAACCTGTCCTACCAGCTCTTACTTCTTTACAGTTATAATCAGTGTCTGGATGCACTCATGCACGTTTTGTGTTTCTTAGTTGGTGCGCATAATTCAGATCATTTGGAAAAATATTGATACGAAATGATAATATATGTAGTAGAAATATCACTATCAATCAATTGCATTGCATTCTTTGTTCTTTTGCAATCTTCTTAATTGCTTTATGATGGCCTATATGTTGTAGGAAGAAAGACCCAGAAATTCAAAGTAGCTAAAGTTCTTTTTGATGGAAGCCGAACAGAGCATCAGGTATCTTTAACTAAATTTGCTGTCCATACTCATGTAAATAGTTTAGCAAATTAGCTGATCAAGCTGTTAATGTGATCACTGCAAATGGTGGCTTGATTTCAATCCTTCACAAACCGCTTTATGTGACATAATTTAAATATCCGGGTTCGAAAATCTGGCCACTTTTTCGCTTTTTATTATACCTGTTAATGTTGCATCGATTTCAAATACAGTGCTCTTCACTGTTTTCTGTTATGTTATAAAGCATGATTTCAAATTGAATCTTTTTTTTCTTTGATGCATATACGCTGGTACCAAGATGCTTTCTTGAGATTGTTTGGCTTTGATTTCAGGATTGCTCTTAAGCCAGCTTTGGGAGGTTAGCTTTTCCACTAGAAGAGCTCCACCTCTTAAATCAGAGCCTGGAAAAGAAATGGCTGGCAAGGTACCGATCCTGCAACAGATTTTAGGTATTCCAACTGTCACACTCTTGAGTATACCAATAAAGCCATCCACAAATCCCAATATCTGATTATCTTTGATCGTAGGGGAGGAGGGATTATTTCACTTCAGAATCTTATTTATTTGCTGAGAAATATCCGGTTAGTATCCGACTATCTAGTCATACAATTTTGGCTTTCAGATAAATCTCATTCTGTGCATTTTGTCTCATAATCTCTGAATGAATATTATATCAACGAATATGCATGGAATGATTTCTGGATAACTTTTAAATGTGACACTACAACCAAAAATGTGAGCATTTTTATCAAAGTGTCACATCAAAGAAAAAAACGGAGGAAGTATTGTACATTGTCTTTTCAATTTTAATTAAAGGACCATTTTTTAACCAGTTGCTCAGGCACATATGTGTTGACTACCTGCCACAGCTGCCAATGATGTTTATCATAATTCCAGCAGCCTAATATTCATTATCGTATCCTGAACTCCAATTAAACTTGTGACGGCTTTAATAGGAGTTCCATGTTTTAAAAATATCTTAGTGCACTATTAAATCTCTTTTTGCAATTTATATTTAGACCTTCTCACAACTAAAGTAAGTGTCTATGGCCATGGTGAGTCAACTAATTAAAAAACAAAACATGTTCCTGGTACCTCTCTTTGTTCTCAAAAGAAGAAAAAAACAAAAAATAAACAACACATGGACTTGTAAATTAAAATTTTCTGTACCAAATATATCAAAAATATATCAAAAATACTGAACGAGTCAAAAAAGAAAAAATCTTTAAATAATTCAACAAAATACAACTAAATAGTATTAAGCTTATTACAATAATTCTCGACGAGTTTTCTCATTTTTGTTATCGATTTATGATATCTCCATAAACAATCATTTTAATTATAGTTAACATAATATACAGTAAATTAATTAGTTGACAAAAATATATCATAAAATGACACTAAAACACATTCAAGTATTCAATAATTCAAACTAATTCAAGTAATTCGATTACAAACAAAGAAGTAAACAAAGCAAAATCCCTCCCTTCAAAAAAAAAAAAACCAACAAAAAACAAAAGTAACAGCATTAACAAAATATATGCGAGTATCATTAACTTATCATTCAAAAAGAATAAAAGATATCAATAATAATAAGGAAAGAAATATTTAAAAAAAAGGAATTTTTAAAGTTGGGATTTGGAGTGAGGATTTTTTTTTAGAAAAATGCATCAATTTACATTCTAAAAGACTTAAAAGAGCTAAAAGATATCAATAATAATTAAGGAAATGAAAAATTAAAGGAAAAAAGGAATTAAAGTGGATTTGGTGTGAAAGGATTTTTTGTATTTTTTTTATTTTTTTATTTATAAAAAAGGTGATAAGGGAGGCGTTAACACACGACCTCTCAGTTTGTTGATTAAACATTCAAATAACATTGACCATGAAGCAAGCATACATTATGTGATGTGAATTTGGTTCACTTCCTTTTAACCTATGTTTATTTCTATATTTTATATTTTATAAAAAAAAAATCAAAAAGAGCCAAAAAACTTTTAGGCGTGGTGGTGAGTCACTTGACGCACAATCAGTTAAAGCCAGGTCCGACCACAATCTATGGCTCTATGCAAAATGCATCAGTTTCACATGTACCTCTCTTTGTATTAGCTTTAAGCTTTTCTACTGCCTAATTTATGTATCTTATGAAGATATTCAATTTCTCATCTATTAATATCCTGCATACAATTTTCTTAGCATGCCCTGTCTTCTGTCACCACTGTCTTCAGAAAGTCAGGTATGAGTTTACTGACTCGTACCGTCTAGCAAGGGTTCTTTCCAGTGTTTATTACACAAGCAAGATGACAGAGTGCTGAGTGGAATATCCCTTTGCAGTTAGCTGGCATCAATATTCATTATGTTAGCACCAAATGTTGGATCTTCAATCTGTATGCATTTTTTAGGTCCTTTTTTTTTTTTTTAATTGTGACAATAAAAGAGCATGCATAAATCAAGGCTCACCAAGTACAAATGTTAACATCAACAGGTTTGGTTCACCTGATAAAAAACAAGAATAGGTTCATATCCTTTTGCAAAGAATAAGACACCAATCAAGTTGAATTGGCATTTTTTAGGTCGGTCTAGCAACTTCCAACTGATCTGCTTGTGAAATACTATTAGATTACTTTAAGGACTGGGCAATCTTAGATTTCTAAAATGCATGATGTGTGCGTACTGTTGTCCTTCTTTGAGCCTTGAGGGGTAATATTCATTGTTTTATCATTATTATTTCAGCTTAATGGCATGACAAGGCAACGGTCTATAAATTAGTTTAGGTTATTTGGAAACACGAACTGTGTTATGATAGATGGGAAAAAAACCTAGATAAACATTGTTAATTTTTGTCCAGAAAATAGGGGTTGTAGAGTTATATAACATACTTCAGAAAGCCTACTTCCAGAGCAGCATACGGTTTCTCGAACTACTTGCAGAAGATGAAATGGCATTTGATAATCTGTATCTATGTGTAGCCTTCAAATGATGGATGCACCAATGGCTTGCAAGCGGCACTATAGGAATTCAATGTGAGTCTTATGCCCTGTACATCTTCTATCGAAGCTTACACCCCCACCTCATCATTCTTCGGCACAAAAGGGAGATTAAAATGTGAGAGAGAAACAGGGAGAGAAAAAATAAACAGCCCACACTCTTTGGACTACTTTTCATGATCAAATTTTTCTGTTACAGGCATGTTTGAAATTCTACAAGAGCTCAATTAGAAAAGGAGCTTGAACTGGAAGACATCAGCAGTGTCAAAGATACCTGCTTACAATCTTTTTGAGAAGATAGGCCTGTTTGAATCTTTTACGCCCAAGAAATGTTCGGATTTTATGTAAATTGTGAAAAATCTAGTATTTTCGTAAAAGGTCACAGTTATAACTGCCTACAAACTGGATTATGCACAAAGTTGTACAAGTCTAAACGTACAGTGTATTGGCTCTTTTATATTTAGCGACAGAAGTAAAACATGTAATATCAGTCCAACGTATCAATAGCTGACAAATTATAACTCGTTATATTGTTTAAACAATAAACATTCCCCTTTTCCTTTTTATTCATTATATTATTGGATTTTGAAATATTTTCTGTTGTGAATATAGGGTAAGTTATTGCAAGTCTTGAAATGTCTGATTTAAGATTTTGTGGGCTCATGTAAAAACTATCCTAAGACCCCATACTCTTAAAGTGAGGTTTTGAAAGTCAAGACTCCCACTTAGAGATGGTCATGGGTCGGATCTGAGCAGGGTTTAGGTGGATCCAAATTGTGACCCATGTTTTTGAATGGATTCATATCCGTCTAGATTCATTGGGTCTAGAAATTTAACTCACTACTGAGAGATTCCACTGGATCTAGTGGGTCTTGGGGTTTTAAAATAGGTCTTCATTATATAAATTTTTTACGAAAAAAATAAACATTACACATTATAATATACTCCAATCCGTACGCTTTACTGAACATTTGAATATTTTATCTCTATAAATAATATCAATTGTTTCAAGTAAAACTAAACAAGGGAGTACTATGTTTTAAACATATACGAATTAGTGATATGATAGGAAATAGAATAGAGCTGACAAACCTTATTAACCTATGTTTAGAGAAAGTTCTAAAAATAATATACTTCCCCTCCTTTTTATTAGATGTCCCACTTTCTATTTTTTAGGAGTTTGAATTAGTTGTCCCACTTTGATTTTTTTTCCTTTTCAAGACATGTGGACCACAATAAATTATCAATATAACCTCACTTACTTTCTACTTTTTGGGGTCCACAACCTCTTTCTCTCTACCTCTCTCATCTATGGTCGCCACATACTTATTAAATTACCAATCTACACACCTAATCATTTTACACCCCAATTTTTTGGCTCAAAAACCACAAAACCCAAAGTGGACATCTAAAAAAAAACGGACGGTAGTAAACATGAAAGGAAATATTATATAATTTTAAAATATGGTTGTGGGTTGGATCTGGGTCTCGGACTCGTTGGACCCTGGTCCAGATTCATTTTTTGTAGCGTAGTCCAAATCCAACCCCAAATTCAATGGGTCTTAAAAAATTCAGACCCGACCCTTAAAATGAATTTGGGATCTTTGACTAGGGCGGGTCCTGGACCATGACCATATCTACTCTCACTTGCCATTTTGTATCTTTTAATTTTGTTGGATGGTTTTATTTTCAAAATATATCAACCCAAAATAAAAAAATCTGATTAATAATAAAGAACATGAGTCTAGTATTAGAGTTTTAGATAAAGTATAAAAACTATAAAAAGTCTGAAGTGAGTCGATTAGTGAAAAGGGATATGGACAGAGTCTGAAGGAGTATTAATATGAAGGATAAATTTACCTTAATTGACTTGAAATTTATTAGCTTGACAACATTTCAGGGAATGTATTAGAAATTGAACAAGCGGAAACAAATAAATAACTCAAGCCTGAGAAAAACTATTGATTTTCATTCCTCCCTCTGTATATAAAACGCACATGCATTTTAGACCGTATAAAAAGTAAATGCAAACAAGTCAAACATTCAATTTAGACAATTTTTTAACTACAAATACAAAACACATAAGTTTACACAAATTTTTTATATTAGGTTAGCCACATCAATTTTAAGGTGTGACCAACCGAGATTTTAAGGAGAACAAATAACGAAGTCCGTACTGCCAAAACGACTCATCACAACCATCACTTATCTCGTTCTCTTTCCTTTTTGTTCCTTCAAACACCATTTTCTCTCTCCTCTAATACCCCTTACCTCACTCTTTCTCTCTCCTATTCTCTCACCTCAAATTTAAGTCTCTGCCATTGTTAGACCACCATAACCAGCCCAACTGTCGCCACCATAATCACCGCCAAAACTCGCAAACACCGCCACATCCAGTCTACACATCGTCGTGAACGCATGCCGCGCAAAGACCTCGCACACCTTCGAATGGTGAACCACTCCAAACAACGGGAAAAAAAACCAGCGATTTGTCGATCTAAAAAAAACAGTTCGCTACCACCACATTCCTTCCCTTCTTCCGTTCGAATTTAACATTGTTCAACACCTTTTTTTCAGTTTTTTATTTCATTTCGATTGTTTTTTATGGGAAATTTTCATACACCCCTGAAGTTTAGCCCTAAAACCCATAATATACCTTGAGCTTCTCAAGTTACTCAGGTACCCCCTGGCGTTAAGTTAATAGCTAAGTTGCCCTTACTTTATTTTAACTTCCGTTAATTCTCCTGTTAAAAACTCCTCTAGAAACCCCCACTCCTTCTTCCTTCTTCTTTTCTCTCTCTCCTCCATGAATTCACCATCACTACAACTATTTGTGCTCCCCCACGAATTAACCATCACCATATTAAGTCTCTTCAAACAAATTCAATAACTACCAAAGAAACTTCTCTCTCCTCTAGAAATGCATCAACGACTAAAACCGGTCTAAAACTGTAACGCTCCATAGTTACAACACCGCCACGACACCACCATAATTCGAAACCAACGACAACAACAACACAATAACCAATCGCCAACTAGTAATTCAGCCACGACGCTTCACCGCCACCATATTAATAGCTAAAGATCCATGCAATCAATGTTCATCGAACAACACCAACATACTATGCACCACCATCTGGATTGCTCCTCGCGAAGAACACCACAATCAATTCGCCACCACCAAAGCTGGGTTTTCAGTCGTTGGTTAGAATCATTCGAATCGAATATGAACCCATAGATTGATTCAAAGTCTTTGGTTTAGAATATGCTGTTGTTGATTCAATGTGAGTAAAAAATTATTTAAGTTCCAACTCATAAACCCCTTTTCACTTTCCCATCATCATTCAAGAGTAGGATCAATACTTAACAATGGCGGCGAACAAAAATTACAGGAATGGATATCCCAATTCCCATGTTGCCGAACCACGTAGCAAGGAATGATGGCTGGAAGATGACGCTCTTTAATTTTAGCTTACTCGTCTGCTTGAATTATAATGAATTTGAGTATAAATTGAAATCATTGAATTATTGATTGCTTTGCTAAATTAAATTGAGTATTGAGTTATTTTGTTGCTCTGTGTTGGGGAGAGAGTGAGGATTGAAGAGGAAGAAGGAAAAAAGAAAGTGGAAGTAAACACTAACGGTGATTTAACTGAATTAGCCCATTCTTATCATTAAGGGCATATTAGCTATAATTCTTAACCTCAGGGTACTTGAGTAACTTGAAAAGCAGGGGTAACAACAAGAAAAAACGGTTTTCGCCCGATCGAATGTTACCGAGCCTATTTTATTTTGCGTCGGTTAATAACTTTACGACCGACCTTAACGGTCGTACCGACTAAACTACAATCGGTGAGGTAATACTATGAAATCAGACCCCCCTCTTATCCTCCCCTTGGTTATTTTTCGCCTAATTTTACTGTATCCGACCGATGCATTCGGGTCGGTAATAAACGTTTATTTTTTATTTTTTTAAAAAACTGACTTACTTAAGTCCTCGACCTCACTCACTAATTTGAAGTTCAAACTCTTTTTTTTTTCAAATCCTGAATTCTCTCTCACTTCTCACTCACACCCTCCTCTCACTCACACACCGGCACCGACGAAATACACCCGGCATCGACGCCGCCCTCCTCTCACGCCTTTCTTTCCTTTCTCTCTCTCTCTCACCTGCGATTGCCGCTCGTTCTTTCTCTCTCTCTCACCAGCGCCACCTCCTTCTTCTCGCTGCTCGCTTGCGCTCGGCGTCGCTTGCGTCACTCCCGTCCCACGCGACGACCCACATTTGTAAGTGTGTATTAGCGGTTCAATTTTTGTTAATTGTTGGGTTTATAAATAGTTTTTCCCCCACCGAGGCCACCTGCAGCCACCACCAGCACAACCCGCGTTCCCCACTTGCCTGCCACCTGCCAACCACCACCACCACACCACTAACCCGCTGCTTAATTTGAAGTTTTTGGTTTTTATTTTGTTTAAATTGGTATATGTAGTAGTCTGTTGTATGTATGTATGTCTGTGTTATGTATGTATGTCTATGGTATGTTAGCTGGTATGTAATGTTAGTTTATGTTATGTTATGTAGTATGTATGATGATTTTATAGTCGATTAATGTTGCAATTAATATTTAATTTCGTTAAAATATTATTATTTTTTGGTACATACTAAATGAATTGGGATGTTAAAATTATAATTTTATTGTATGTTTATGTATTACTAAATTTGCTATGGAATTGGAGATGCAACCAATACTCCCAACTTGTTAAAATATATTAATCTTGTTAATTGTTGTTATGTATGTAGTATGATGATTTTGTTATAGGTCGATTATTTGTTGCAATTAATATTTAATTTGCCCTCATATTAGAAGATTGTGATGCAGCCATTTGATATAAAGTTGTGGTTAGTTTATTTATTGTGTTAATTTATTTTTTTCATTAGGATGTACATCAAATTATTTTGACAATCTTTCATAGTTTCATTTCATTTAAATCACTTATTAACCTTCTAATTTATATGATTTCTATACAATATGATGCACATACGGTGACTTAACTTTCTTGTCATTTATTATTAGTAATTAGGTTATTCTTTCTAATWAGCAGATTTTCTTTCTCAATTCATTAATTAAAYAACTTTGAATTTTCTTTGCCATAATAAATTTTAAATGAGGAAAGGATGTATTTTTGACTAATATTAAWTTTGGGTAAGYAATTATGTTTTGTCAAGGGTAAAGTTGTATTTCCTTAGGGGGGACACCATGGCTCCCCCCTTGGCTTATATGGTGTACTAGTTTTTTAGTGCACGCTATGCATGCTTAGAACTTGAAAAAACAAATTAAATTTGACATTCTTTGAATTGTAATTCTTGTAAAAATTATGTTTTTTTTTTAAAAAATGTATGTTTTAAAAATCATAATTTTTTTTACCATAAATGTTTGAACTTTTAAGTAGTAGTTTATGGGGTAAATTAAAAACCTTCCTTTATTTGAAATTTTATAATAGGAAGTGAATTAATTCATGAATTTTTAAATAGATTAGTTTATATTTAATAAGGGGCAAATCAGTCATTGTCTAGGCGGACACCATTGCTCTCCCTTGGCTTATATAATAGAGATAATTGTACAAGATGATTCAATCAACATCAATACAAATCACCATTATTTGCTTGAACTAGATTAATAGAATAAATTCGTTAAAAAAAGATTAATNCCCAAGAGTATTTTTACTTAGTTAAAATTATCATTTTAACGAGTTTTACTTATACTTGGATTATTGTTCTTGGTCGCCTAAGAACATCTATACTTGGTTAAAATTATAATTTTATGATTAAAGTTATGATTTTAAGCGAGACGTATACTTGGCAAATATTTCAAAGCAGATACAAAGTAGAGACTATGGAATAAATAAACATCCAATAWYATTAAAGGCAGAATTCAAATCTGTAAATTGTTAATACATAAAGATTGGCACTAAGGACAGGAGTTCAGACATTAAAAATAAAAATTCATGAAACATTTGATTTTTGAGGATGAAGAAAAGCGAGATGGAGTCACTTGGGCGTTGGAGGAGGAGGATTGGCCTGCTTCTTCGGCTTGGCCCCAGATGGAAGCTTCGGACCAGGGGGCTTAGTGCCGATTTTCGCCTTTTTCTTCGTTGGATCGCCGATGCTCGAAGGTACTGAGTCAGAAGAAGATCGCTTCAGGATTATCTTCAGGCCTGAGGCGAAAGAAAATACCTTTCCACCAGAGGAAGCAGCACCCTTCGAACCGCCTGAAGACTTCTTCAACTCCTCAGCTGCTTTTCGGGAGGCTTCAACGTTTGCCCTCCAAGCTGCCTTAGCCTGCGCCTTCTGGGCTTCAGTCGCCTTAGCTTTGCGGGCAGCCTCTGTTCGTTCTTTGCTCAGCTGAGCCTGCTTCTCGGCCTTCTCTTTGGCCTTGACCCTTTCAGCAGCAATCAGGTCTTGAAACGCTTGAAGGATTTCCTCTATCTTCCCATGCATGACTTTTTCTGCAGCGACCAACATTTTTGTCTACATCAAGTCAGAGACCTTGCAGGCGTTCAAGGCAACCTCATCCCTCCACTTCTTCCCTGCAGGCCCATCACGCCATTGTTGGATGATTACATTTGGATTTTGGGGCTCGGCGGGGGGAGTTTTCTTCAAGACCTCAAGCTCTTGGCGAGCTGCAGCTAGATCTTCCTCTGCCTTTTTCTTGACCGCCTCAGCAGTCCCCTTGGCCTCCTCGGCTTGAGTGGCTTTAGTGTTGGCCTGCTCCAGGGCGGTGGCATGCGAGGTTTTGAGGGTGTCAATCTTATCCTCCAGCTCCTTGACCCTCCCCTTGCTCGCCTCAAGCTCCTTGGAGAGAGCACCCTCATTCACCAAGGCCTGGCCATAAACCTCCGCCAAGCCATGGATCCTTGYAGAAAGCTGAAAAAGAGACTAAGTGTTCATGACTGGCGAATCAAAGMGAAAATAGACAACATACATAAAACATCACTTACGTCAAAGAAAGTCTCCCTCAGGGGAATAAAGAAGTTTTCCTTCTCCTTCCTAATAACCTCTGCATCCGCCTCCAGCGAATGCATGTGGTTGACCACTTGATGGGTCCGGGTCATCTTAACCTCCATCGGGAGGTTAGTGAAAGGAAGACCGTCGTATGCATCCGCCTCTTCTTCCTCCTCTTCATCATTGACGATTTTGTTATCGCCAATGTCCTGGTTTTGCACCTCTTCTTCCTCATTGAAGAGGCGCTCTTCATTGTCGCCAGCCTCAAACCTTAGGGGCTTAATGGGGTTCTAGCCGGCAAAGGCTGGGTGGTGGGGTCATCATCCCCAAAGGCGTCGTTGATGTGTTCCGCCTCAACCACCTCCTCCTCGTTCTCCGCCATGCTCTCAGCAAGGCGGTCTTTCTTGGAGTTCTTTTTTTGCAGACAATAGAGAATGAGCAAGGGGAACAAAATAAATGAAAACTGATAAGTGAATTAGTATAAGTCTTACCGGGGGCGGTGAGGGAACTTGGACAGTTCCCTCCTCAAGTACCTCGTCCAACATCATTCGGACGACGTCAATGTTGCTGGTGAGCTCAGTCATTTCTTGTGTGAATCTGGAAATGGCTAACTCTACAAATTCAGACAAGATAAGAGCACAAATAAAGAAANTCTACTTGCTATGTGTCAAGAGTTGCAGAAAAACCCACCACATCTTTTCATTTCCTCTCTTTTCTTTCGGTTACAATTTCAAACTCATTAATTTGTTTCCCCTTACTCAATTTGAACTCTAAATTCTAGCTATGAGCTTATGTTTTTAAATTCGATGGTTATTGTCTACTTTAAAATAATATGTTATTATATCTGATGGTTTTTACTTCAAAATTATATTCTACATTATGAATTTTCGATCATATAGAGCAATAATATTGAATATTTAAAACAAATATATTTTTTTTTGGAAAAAAAAAACAATTATATTTCGCCATCTACTCCTCAAATAAGAAGTCATTTTCCGTATATGGGCGTTCCTTAAAAATGCAATAACTTTTACGAGTAATGTTTTATGCAGCCTAGTGCTGCATTCCAAAATGCAGCCCGCGTGGGCCCCACGAGCTTTTTGCAGATTTATTTTTTTATATTTATTTATTTATTTATTTTTTGCAAATCAAAGTGTGAAATATGAAAAAATCACACTATAATAGGATATGATTAAATGAATCAAGGATATGACAACATCACATTAAGATTGGTTATTTTGAACTCGGGATATGATAAAATGAATCAAGGATATGACAAAATGAATTAATGATAGGATATGATTAAATGAATGTAGGATATGACAAACTCATACTAAGATTCGTGAAAATGAACCTAGGATATGGTAAAATGAATCGAGGATATGAAAAAATCACACGTAAATCACACTATGATTTGTAAAAAAAAATAAAAAAAATTACAAAAAGTCAAACAGGCCCACCGTGAAATGACCAAAATACCACTGGGCAGCGTGTATCGTTGCTCAACTTTTACAACACTTTTATATTTTATTATTTTAAGGAAGTGTTTATTAATTTTGTAAGGTGTGTATCAATATGTACACCATCTTTCCAATCTATTTACAGTGTTTATTTTACACTTTTTAACAACTCTCTCCAATTTATCTATACTTTTTTTATTTTTTACTTCAATCCTATTATTCAATTATTTTATTCTCCATTTCAATCTATTCAATACTTCTTAAATTATACAAAAACTAAATTAAAGTTCAATTCAAAATGTCGCTCGTGCTTTCACGGGTCAAAAAACTAGTTAGTTTAATACTTGAATATAGCTAGACTAGTTTATGGTTCGTGCGATGCACGGTATTTACTAAAATTATTCATTAAAACTCTAAAAATAGTGAAATAAAGTTGCAATTCAATATTTGTTATACAAGTTTGTATTGTATAAGATAATAATAATCCATGACTCGTGCAATATATGTATGATATTTATTACAAAATTTATTCACAAGAGCTCTAAAGATTATGATATAAAATTTCATTTAATATGTGTAGGGATCTTTTGTAC
>SNQN01003654.1:6669-21217 GCA_008642245.1 Bassia scoparia | reverse complement strand
TGTGAATAAAATAGAAAAAAAAGTTAAGAATAACTTAGATATAATGAACTTAAAATGCAGGTAAAAGTTGAATTTGTTTTTTATAGTATTTTTTATTATTAAATCTTACTATTCCGTACAATATATAAAACAAGTGTACGTATTAAAAAGACTACGAATATTGAAATAACTAACGTGTAATAATGAAGCAATGAGAGTAAATGTGTGGACAAAAAATCCTTTGTCTTTATTTAATTTTTGAGGGTGGAATTTTMATTTAACCCCTTACATTTATAGATTAAAAATATTATCAAGCCATCAAGTATATATAGTCTATACTTTTGGAGGTGGGGAGCAACAACATAGGCCAGGATTGGTGCATCCATTCATGATTTCTTTCCTTTGGGAGCAAGCCAGTTCGCAATTATTGGGGGGATTGCTACATGGAGTTTCCAACATAAAGCAATCTGGTTCTCCAATGCTACCTGTAATATTTGGCAAAAAAAAATGAATTAAATACAAATATCATCATCATTCGTTCCTTAATTCGTATTAAATTAAATAAATAAATAACAATAAACAAACCCAATATTTGATTAAATTAATAGAAAAATGATGGATGGATGGATGGATGGATGGATGGATGGATGGATGGATTAACGCACACTTACCATGTGACAAACAAACCAACACTAACACTACTAGCAAAGGAACAAAAGATGTCTTGCTAGCCATATTGCAAACTTATACGATGAATTAGAATTAGAAGAGAAGAAGTTTTGTGTATAAATAATAATTATTACTTTGGTTTGTGTTTTGTTCGATAACAATAATTATTACTTTGGTCCCTTTTATACTGCTATAGGTGCTTATCTATAGCAAGTCTTCATATAAGGAATAAAATCATAATTATAGCCACAATTATATTATTAGCGTTGTTAATAAATAATAAAATCTTAATTATTGGCAAAGTTATATTAATAGCTTTGGTAATAAATAAGAGCGTTTTTCCGAGGGGTACCATTCGCCTTGCCAGTCCGATTTAGGCGAAAAGGGCATGGTAAAAGTTGATGATTCAAATTCATTGTTGTGACTTACCCTTGCCATACAATGCCATCATGGCGTCCATTGCTCAACCAGTCAAGCGACTGATTTTCACTTACTAAACCTTGTTGCATTTAAACAGAAAATGGCAAGTCGGAAAATTATATGGCGATCAGAAGATCAGCTTCGAGAATGTATGTGAAAATCTCCGAGGATTCAACGACTGCCGAAGAAACCCTTCCAGTAGCAAGAAGAGGCAGAGTCTGAACGCAGACTTGGCGACACCGATGGATGTGTATTGGCTGAATAATCCAAATAGGTATGGCGTCCAAGACAATTCATTCCACGAAGAAGTGGCGATGACGATGACCCCTTTCTCATACTGTCAGATTTGGGCTATTTGGAAAAAGAACTCAAGATAAGATTTGGTGTTCTAAAGAATACGAGAATTGTTTTTGCTTTCACTGTGAATGAAATGCGCTGGGATCTCCCCTTGTGATGCAACTAAACTCAGCATAAAGGCAAGGTTTATAAGACCCGTCAGGCAAAAGTTGGCGTCACCAAGGGCGTGAAAGATGTTTGGCGCGATGCAATTGTGAAGTGAAGAAGCTGATGGAGGTTGGCTTCAATGATGTTTGGTGAATGCCAGAACATCGAGTTGGTGGGCCAACATTATCTTGGTCAAGAAACCAAGGTACGTGGCCGAAGGTGTCAATTTCACTAACCTCAACAAGGCTTGGCCCAAAGGAATGATATCCTCTTCCCAAAAATTGACAAACTTGTTGATTCTACTGCGGTGTAGACACCTTACAAAATGTCTCCCCAATGAGTAATCCGTGATGAAACATACGCGCGTCTCGCGATTGTTTCGATCAGAAAAGATGCTTGAACTCACAAAGTTGGAATACGTGAGGTCGTACTCCGAACATTGAGCAAGGTCAAAGACAAGGCAAAATATTTTCTTTCGGTTTTCTCGATAATTTCAAAGGTTTCAAACAAGTTACACTGGCGATTCTCGTGCTTTTTGTTTTTCATCGTGTGTCCTCACTTTTGCTGAATCCGCCAGTATTTTTAAATTATTTTTTCTGATTTTTTCTATGATTTTCTATGAATTTGGCATGTTTAAATACGCAGAATACGCAGAAATACAATGAATAATTAGAAAATACTCCGGAAATACGTGGAACCTTCTAGAACATTCTAGAACTCCTTGCTTGGAGAGAAGGGTGTCTAGGTTGCGTCGATCAAGGGAAATCACGAAATAAATCGGAGGAATAAATATTTCGAGGTTTTTTGGAAAATATATACCACAAAGCCTCACATTCAGCGATATAGCAGAAATGGAGCGTATATACGCTGATCAGGAGCGTATATACGCTCCATAAGCAGCGTATATGACGGCAGATAGAGTTGCCAAAATTTTATGGAAAGTGAAGCAGCGTATATTACGCTAGCATATGAGCGTATATACACAGGAAGGCAGCGTATATACGCTCCTTGTAGCGTATATACGCAGGGTTTCCTCTTCGTTTTTGCCTCGTGCTATAAATACTTGCTTGCCTTGCTTCAGTCCGACACACACGATTTGACACGACTTCACAGACGCACAAGTCCGAGACACATCTATTCTCTCTCTCTCAATTTTCGAAACACATTCGTTTTTAATTCAAGCATGCGATTTGTTCGAATCAACAAGCGAACAAGGGTATAATCCTGAGATTAACTCACCAAAACCTATTTTTCACTCTTTTTTAATTCCTTTGTCTTCTTAATTTTGATTAACCATTGTTATGAGTTTTTAATTCATTAAACAATGTAGAAACGACTTTGAATCGTTTTCATGTAAATATGTAGGATTTTCTTAATGTTTTTCAATGTTTTCGCATGGTTTTTGGTTTTCATTTCGCATTAACCACTTATTATTGTCATCATCTTGTCACAATTCAATTTACATATGTTATTGTCAATACTAACGCGTTTGTTTGTCTCAATTAGCAATTCAATCGAAAGACGAATCCTTTGAGTTTTACTCTAATATTTGATTATTTACAGTGCACAAGGTGAGAAGGGCGCACATATATATTATCATGCTTACTTAACTTGTTTCCATTGTCTTATATATATTTTCTATCACACTTGTATATATTGCTTAAACAAGACCGGAATTCAATGCGTATCACATTAACGTCAGATAATCATGGCGACCGGTTTTCTAGGCACCTTGTTATATTGACTAACAATAAAGCGATCGCCTTGTCCATTATAGAGTCATTGTTTGTGCATAATAGCAACTCACTAATAATTTTAGATTGGTGCGCTTTCAAAGATCAATTCAAATAGGCTCTTTGAATTCAATTGTTATGAATTTTATGGATCTACAATGAGACCGAGTAGAGGCCGCTTACATGCGGGCGGATTGGGTTACTGATTCAATTCAGTACCATGTCCCCGAACCCACATTTGGTTTTACTAGACCTATTGTGGGCGCACAGTTTGGCACCATGTTTCGGACGTCCCGTGAATAACCTATATAGGCACGGTGGCAATCCCCTACATTCGACACACACCCCAACGCTTCACATGCGGATTCCATGGCTCAAATCCAATACCATGAAGCTGAGAGTCACGCGCCCCCCTAGGCGAGGGTCGCGCTTAGGCCGTACAGCAGGGCCAACGCTCTCTTAGGTTCATGGACGCCAAATGCCTGGGTATTTTCTATTATCAAGATCCACCAATGGCGCGAGGAGGACCAGCTAGAACACACACCGACTTTAATCACACAATAGGGAGTTGATTGCTACAACAGGTGTATTGCCCTTACAGTCTTATAGAGAATTGTCGGGGCTACTTATTCAGAGGTTGGTGAATCAGATATTTGACGGTCAGGATTGGCAGGACCATATCGAGGTTTACGTCTAAGGATTGACATATTGTCACATAAGTTAAGATATTCAACTGACCGATATTGCTGATCTCAGGAAAATAATTTGATTCTTTGAGGAAAAGGTTGGACATAGCGCTTCAATCCGAAGAATTGCGTTTCGGAGTCCAAGGCAGCAAATGTTTGTGTGTTAGTGTTAAGATATTGACTGTTTAGAGGGGCGATGAGCTTGAATTCTGATAAGTTCAGCCTTATTTTAGATATGCAATCCCTAAAGAAGGTGTGAAAGAAGTTAGCGGTTAACAGAATGTTATGGCCGCTTGGGAGTTTCCTGTCCAAATCGTACTCATAAGAGTTCTTGGCGTTTTATTAAGACATTGAAGAAGATTCTACGTTCAAGTCGGGACGACGAGGCCTGAAGTTTGCATTCAGGAGCTATAAGAACACTTATTGTGTAGATAGCGCAAAACTGGTGTGCGCCATTGGCAAATGGACACCTGTATGTTAATACTTGTGGTGTTCTCAGATTATCCAAGTGCTAGAATTAGTCGTGAAAGGGACAAAACCCACCACCCATGTATTTGTCAGCTATGCTATACAGATGGCGCTGAGTCCAGTCATTCTATTTGATGATTCGATAAGAGATAGTGTATGCCTGGAGTGGCACAGAAGAAGGTTGAGCCCTATTTTTCACGCCGGCTGATCCCATACACTGTTACTTTACAGAGAAACCAACGAAAAGTCATTGAAGCTTGCGAAAGTCAGTCAAACAGAATGACCGAGTAGGCTGCTAATGAGAATTGGCAGACTTATGCTGCATGAGTATGAACCCAGAAAAGGCGATTAAGGAATCTAGCGTTAGCAGATTATATTACGAGTGCACTCATCGCTTCCTACTCAGACAGATCTCGAAAATCTGGGAGCTATTTGTTGACGGATGCTCGCTCAAACTAAGGGAGAGGGGTGCTGGAATCTTGATCAAGCTGATCTACACGAACGTCATTGAGATGCAGTAGTGGTTATGGAGTTCTGCATGATCCAACCAATGATCAGAGTACGAGGCGCTTAAATTGGCTAAACTAGAATTGCCTTACTGTCGAGGGCCAAAAATTGTTGGTCAAATCAGTGATTCCTAGTGTCAGCATGGCTATCAGTAGGAGAGTATGATGCCAAAGGAGAGATGCCTAAAGATGTCAACTTTGGGGAAGTGGCAGTCCTCAAAGAAAAATTTATGATTCAGATCAACATATCCCTTAATCAAGAATCAACAGGCAGATTTTTCGCTCGGCCTGGGGCTTGAGTCTCTGCTGAGAACGCCATGTTCACCTCGATCATCTTGGCGTCGGTCTTAAGGAACCATATTGATAATTATGACACTAATTGGGTAGATCTGACCGGGGCGATACTGGATGGACCAGAGAATTCAGTATTGTTGCAGCAATGGCACGATTACCGCATGATGATTAAAAAATAAAAAACCGATAGTGAGAAACTCAATCAGATGTGTTCCTTTGGGCATGATGGAAGCTATTATAAGAAATCCTTTACCTATCCATTGTTGAGGGTGGTAACACCAGAGGAGGAGATATATTATATTACGAAAATCATGAAGGAGTCTTTGTGGTAGCCATCAGGGTTGCCGCACTTGGCGGAAAACTTATCGATCTGCTTCTTACTGGCCAAACATTGAAGAAGAAGGTACTGCCAAGAACTTGTTCAAAAAATGCGAGAAATTCAGCTTAATTGATGGATATTCCTCGCTCTCCACCGCCACAATAACTGTCTGTGATTCTTTTTCGCCACCCTTCGTGGTTGACTCAATGGGGAATGGAACTGGGCTAGGGAGGCATTCCCACCAGCTTGTTCCGACAAATGGAAATGTCACTGATAGTCCCATCGGAGACGTTATGTGCATAGCTAAATGATGAGGCGAACCATGGCTACCATTTCGGAATACCAAATTCAGCAATTCAATCTGTGCAAAATATTATCACCCATCCTTCTGTGAATACACAGTGGGGGTTAATTCGCCGACAATTTTAGAGTGAATCCACCTCGACATACTGTCGAAGCAGTTTGGTATAAGGGCTAATTCACAGCGTTTGATCTGACCACAACCAATGGTAGGACTGAAGCCTGCCAAATAAGGGTGATTGCTGTTAGCTGGTGGCCTAAAACAACGATTGCTAGAAGGGCGTAAAGGATCTCTGCTAGAATGAGCAGACTCTGAATGGGCCACGTTTTGTGTCCGCCGTGGGACGGAAGAGATGCAGATATCTGAGTCGTTTAAACATTCTGAACGTATCACTTGTGGAGCATACTATTATAGTACAAGTGATTGTCATCGTATAGTAAATTAACATTGAGTGTAAACCAAAACAGTCTGAGACAAAGGATATGATTATATGAGACTTCAGTTGCGCGTCTTTCGGTATAGGCTTGATGGACAAATCAGTACTCCCGCTTGAGACAGACTTCTAAATATTTTGCTTTATGCAATTTTATCTTGTTTCATGGATCGTCCCACTTAAGTGCAATTTCTATTCTTGGCATCCAAAATAGAATATATCTTGATTTTCCTTGACTTGTGCACGTTTTCTCTTCACGGAGTCGCCCTTTTAGGGGCATGTGCAGATTTAATGTTTTAGGCGCAGTGGACGCAAGCGATGACATGGCAACTTTAAATTCCCTTTTCTGTAGAGGTGATGCATACATATGAGCACCGTTTCCGTCTGGCTCACATCCGGATAGCCGGCCCGAAAGAATAGTGAGGCTATTGGGCAGACTATACAAGCATCAACTTTTAGATGGCTAAAGCCCGCGACTCGAGACCGTATCAAAGCTCGCTATGGCTCGCAAAGCCCGAGTCTTTTTGGGGCGGATTTCTGTCGCTATAATATACTTTTTTAGATGAGACCAAGTCCGGGCCTCGGCCCCGGCCCCATGATGCACTCACCTTTTATGTAATTGATGGATCCCCATTTTATGGATGATATAGATTTTATTTCATAACGCCTTAGGACAATCATCGCCTATACACGCTATTGTAACACCTAATGTGTCTTCCCCAGAATGAAGAATAACCGAAGATGAAACGTATCACGTTATTCTGATCGGTTTGGATTTAAAGAGCAGCTGTGAACTCGTAAAAGCTCAAAATCCATGTATATAAGTCAGACTCCAAAATCATGGTGTGTCTGAAAGGTCAAATCAAGAGGAAACAAGTATTTTCTTGGTATTCTGTTTTTTATTTTCTATTGTTAGTATTTTCTACTGTGGTTTTAGATTTTTTTAAAATATTCTACTGTGGATTTCATGATTTACACTTTCAAGCACTCTTCTCATTTTCTTGATGTCAACGAGTATTTTTAAGATTATCTACAAAAATAAAATACGCCAAGAAATACATAAGAAAAATCAAAAAATACTTTAAAAATACCAAAAGAAAATATGGAAATGGTTCCTAAGAACCCTCTAACTAAACCTCATTTCTTGCAACAAGGAATGTCTCAGCTCACCCTTTATATGAAATCCTAAAAGAAATCCGAAAAATTCTGTAATAATAGACGAGAATAACGTAGCTATATACGCTCGCATTGAGCGTATTACGCTCCATTGAGCGTATATCGCATCCTGGACTTATATATCAAGATTAGAAAGAGAATAAATAATTCAAGCGCTATATACGCCCAACTGAGCGTTACCGTCTCCTTACTGCGATGAGCGTATATACGCTCGTTTTGAGTCGCATATACCGCTCGTTTTGGTTTGTGGCCTAGTAAATACCTCTTTCGCCTCATTTCGAGGACACGGACATTACGACGCTAAGCAAGTTTCACAAATCTCTCTCGCTTTCTCACTGATGTACTCTCTCTACTAAAAACACGAATACGATTTAACATTCATTTTGACATAATCGACGACGCGAATTAAGGTATACACTCTGAGGTTACCCACCCAAAACCTCCATTTGCTTCTTTTAACTTGAGTTAATAAACTATTTCGAAGTTTCAGTTAAACACAATAAAATGTAGAAACCTACCTTTGTAAGATTTTGCATATAGTAAATGTGTGTAGAATTCAATCATCGTGCTTTTTTCGTTTTATCAATGTCAATTTGTCGTTTTGGTCATCTTTCCTTATATCTAATCGTCGAATACTAACGTGTTTATTTTAGTGGTGTCCAGCGGAGTCGGATCAAAAGCGCACTTTCGTTCGTCTAATAACTAACATGTTTGGTTTGACTTGTTTAGCGATCTTTGCATTCGAATCTATGGACGCTATCAATATTCATATATTTCTCTAACATTGTAGTTTGTTGCCAGTGACAGGTAAGGGATGATGTATATTATATATAGCATATTGTATATATGTTTGTGTTGCACTTTGTATACACTGTAGAATACAATAGCGAAGAAAATTATGTGAAGTCACATTAACAGTCAGATTAATCTATGGACAGAGCCGATGTTTCTAGGCACCGTATAGATTGTGAATTAATATCAAGAGTTTCAGATTTCTAGGATATAGTCGTTTGTGCATAATAGGAAACCCATTTTTTTGTAATAACTTTAGGATGTAGGAACGCACAAATAAGGGTTTACAAAACTTGCTCTAAGGCGTGTGTGCAGTCCAATAACGTTATTTGATGGAATTACAATGAGACACGACAGTCAGAGGCGCAGCATACTGCAGGCATCTGGGTTCAAAGGGATTCTCGTACATTCTGAACCTGTACGAACCGATGTTCCCACCACGAAGCACGGAGTCGGACAGTCTCGGCCCGATGTTTGGCTACAGACGTTTCGCGTGCTTCCGTGATTAACCTTAATAGGCAAACGCTTTGTGATTGTTTGGCGATGCACCCTTACTCGACAACACTCCCCCTAGACGCACTTAACATGCGGTTCTGTGCTCAACCGCCCACAGACCACACATCGAATTAGGCCCAAGCACCCCCGCTGGTGTTGTTGCCCATCGGTCTACACGCTTAAGCCGCCTGTGACCGGAATATTGTAGACTACCGACTAGACTCTGTAGGTCGACGCAAAGAGTATTTTTACTTAGTTAAATTATCATTGTAAGCCGGTTTTACTTATCTTGTATCGTTAGTTATTACGTTGGTCGCCTAAAACATCGGTATATTGGGGTAAAATTATAATATGATTCAAAGTTTATGATTTTAAGCGAGACGCATATACTCTGGCAAATATTTCGAAGCAGATCTAAGTAAGTATGAGACTATGAGATATAATATATAACATAATATTATTAAAGAGCAAATCAAATCTGCGAAATTGTTAATACATAAAGATTGGCACTCAATGACAGGAGTCAGACATTTAAAAAATAAAAATTTCCATGAAAACATTTGATTTATTGTAGGATGAAGAAAAGCGAGATGGAGTCGACTTGGCGCGTTGTAGGAGGAGGATTGGCCTGCTCTTCCGGCTTGCCCCAAATGTGAAGCTTCGAACCAGGGGAGCTTAGGCGGGATTTTTCGCCTTTTCTTACGCTGGAGCGCCGATGCTCGAGAGGTACTGAGTCAGAAGAAGATGCGCTTAAGGTTGATCTCAGCCTGAGGCGGAAGGAGAAACAAGTACCTTTTCCACCAGAGGAAGCAGCACCCTTCGGAACGCCAGAAGACTTCGTTCAATCTCTCTCAGCTGTCCTTTGTCGGAGGCTTCCAACGTTTGCCCTCCAAGCCTGCCTTAGCCTGCCGCCTCTATGGGCTTCAGCCGCATAGCTTTGCGGTCCAGCCTCTGTTCGTTAACTTTGTATGCGCTGCCTATGCTGAGCTGTGCTCTCGGCCTTCTCTTGTTTGTGACCCTTTGTCGGGTTCTCTGATGATATTAGGCAGCAAATCGCTTGAAACGCTGAAGATTTCCTCTATTCTCCCATGCATGAACTTTCGTTTTTGCATGCGGCCAACATTTTGTCTACATCAAGTCAGAGTACCTTGCTGGAGGTTCAAGGCACCTCATCCCTCCACTTTCTTCCCCGAAGGGCCCATCACGCCATTGCTGGAGATTACATCGGATTTTTGGGCTCGGCGGGGGATTTCTTCAAGACCTCAAAGCTCTGGAAGCTGCAAGCTGAATCTTTCCTCCTTGCCTTTTTCTTGACCAGACTCAGCAGTCCCTTGGCCTCCTCGGCTTGAGTGGCTTTAGTGTTGGCCTGCTCCGGGCGATGGCATGCGAGTTTTGAGGGTGTCAATCTTATCCTCCAAGCTCGCTTACCAGAGAGCACTCCTCATTCGCTCAAGGCTGGCCAATAAACACTCCGCCAAGCCATGGATCCCTTAGAAAGCTGAAAAAGAGACTAAGTGTTCATGACTGGCGAAATCAAAGCGAAAATAGACAACCATACATAAAACATCACTTGATCGTCAAAGAAATGGATCCCTCAGCGGAATAAAAGAGAATGTTTCCTTCTCGACCTTCCTAATAACCTCTGCATCCGCTCCAGGCGAAGTCATGTGTGTTTTTACCACTTTGACTGGTCGTACGGCTCCTTAACCTCCCGCATCGGGATGTTAGTGAAAGCAAGACCGGCGTATTCATCCGCTTCTCTTCCTCCTCTTCATCATTGATCAATCTTGTTATCGCCAATGCCTGTTTGCACCTCTTCTTCTCATTGACGAGGCGCTCTTCTTGTCGCCAGCCTCAAACCCCAGGGGCTTAATGGGTTCTAGCCGAGTCACAAGGCCTGGTAGTGGTGTGGTCAGATCCCTTCGCATGAAGGCGTTGATGTGTTCCGCATCTCAACCACCCTCCTCTGTTCTCCGCCATGCTCTCTAGCAAGGCGGTCTTTCTTGGAGTTTCCTTTTTGCAGGACAATAGAGAATGAGATCAGGGGAACAAATAAATGAAAACGATAAGGTGAGTATTAGTATTAAGTTCTTACCGGGCGGTGAGGGATTGACAGTGTCCTCCTCAAGTATCCTCGCCGAACATCATTCGGACGACGTCAATGTTTGCTGGTTCGAGCTCTTTATCACTCTCTTTGGTGAATCTGGAAATGGCTAACTCGTCAAATTTCAGACAAGATAAGACACAATAAAGAAAGAGCCAGCAGTCGCAAACGACACATAAGTAGATCTCATAGACCCTTTGTAATAGCCCTGCTAAGCCTTCATTATTGATAAGAAAAACTCCCTATAGAGATTTTACTTGCGGCACCCAGCGACTTGGAACCAACACATCATCACCCATTGGCGTCAAGGATATTTTGTGTTGCAATACACCATCATAGTCTTGTGGCCATTTGTGACATCATTGTTAAGAGACAGTTGGGTTGTCTACTCGACTCTCCTGGGATAGGCAGCCAGTTCGTGGGTAGTAAAAAGAATTTACCGGGAACCCCTTGTGTTGGAGACAGTTTTCTGAAGGATTTTATGATACCTCTTGGTCCTGAATCCATACCAACCTTCTCCTAATCTTTTGGATTCAACTAATAGAACATGTTACGCAAAGGACAAGAGAAGGCGATACTTCGGCATCCGACAAGGAAATGAATGAAAGAATCTAGATATACTATGGCAATGACATCGCCAGGTTAACCTATATGCATTAAGAAACTCTACTAATAAAAGATGCAAGGAAATCTAATTCCTAATTCTAACTACAGTAAGTAATGGCTATACAGCCAGGAGATGGTTCGTTACTGTAACACTCCTGAAAGTGTCTCGCCCAAAAGAGTAAGTCAGTGATGACATACCGGTCTCGCGACTGTTTCGACTAAGAAAAGATGCTTTAACTCATAAAAGTTGGAAATACGTAAGGTCATACTCGAACTATTGAGCAAAGGACAAAATAAAGGGCGCAAAAACATTTTCTTTTATTATTTTAATTATTTTCAGTTTTTAGGTTTTTCTATTTTAGGATTTTTTTAAAATAATTATATATGGTGATCTCCATAATTCCACTTTTCATCAACTCTTCACATTTTTCTGAGCTCACCAGTATTTTTAAGATTATTTTCTGATTTTCTATTTTTCTATGATTTTTATAAGTTTTTATACGCAGAAAATACAAAAAATACAAATACATCCAAAAAATACTCCGGAAATACGTGAATCCTTCTAGAACACTCTAGAACTCCTTGCTTGGAGAGAGGTGTTTAGGTGCGTCGAATCAAAGGCAAATCACGTATTATGGAAATTGGAAATCGGAGAAATAAAAAAAATACGCGAGAATATATACAGAGTCTGCGTATAACGCAGGCTTCCTGCGTATATACGCAGGTCCTTGCTATATACCGCTCTTTCTGCGTATATACGCAGGGTTTTTTCCCTCATTTTTCCCCTTTGCTATAAATCAGTTCTGCCTTGGCTCATTCCGGAAACACGTCTATTCTATCTTCCCCAGTCTCTAACTTGCGTATTCATTCTCTCATGCTCTCATACATCTCTCAAACACTTTAAATACATACGTTCTTGAGTTCTAAGCATCGATTCTGTTGATTCAACAAGTGATAACAAGGTTTACTCTGAATACTCAACCACTAAACACACTCTTTTCTCTTTCCTCAATCTAATTAATAACTATTGCGAGTTCAATCTAATTAACAAAAATTTAGAAACTCACCATTTAATTATTCCAGTGTATAGTAGAGCGATTAACGTTTTTCATTGTTTTCTTTTTTTTATTCATTTCATTATTTATCACTTTCATATAAGATTCTATCTGTATAGGCATTCAAGCGGAAGGTTCATTTCGCTCGTTTTTTATTACTAACTAAATTTGTTTTGTTTGCCTTGCATAGCGATCCAAGGCGGAAGATTCTTTCGCTCGTTTTTTAATACGAACTAACATTTATTTTGTTTGCAGATTCAAGGGTAAGATTGTTTTATATATGATTTGAATTTCATATACTTCGCATTTCATGTTGTATCATTTGTATTTATTTGCTAAATAAAGACCGGAATTATGTGAATCACTTTAAAATCAGATTAATATGACAACCGTTTAGCACCGTTTTAATTTGATTAATGCAAAGTGGTCACAATTCTAGTTAGGTAGTCTCTTGTACATAATAGAAACACACTTTCGTAGTAATCTTTAGGTTAGTACGCTTCTAAGTGCTAAAAATGTAAGTTATGTGCATTCAATAACCGTGATGAATGAATTGCAATAGACCAGTAGAGGCCGCTACATGCGGGCGAATTGGTGTACAATCTGATCGGTACCATGTCCCCGAACCCACGAACTGTTTACTGATCAGAACGTGAGCATTAATTTGCACCAACGTTTCGGGCGTCCGTGAATACCTTTATAGCACGTGGCGACTCCCTTACTCACAACACTACCCCAACGCACTCACGTGCGGGTTCCGTGGCTCAAGCCACGCAAAGCACCTCGATGTAGTACAAGCCGCGCGCCCGCTATACGCAGAGGGGCCGGCCCACGTCCTACAGTTACCGCCTTTTGGTGCCAGGAATAACGATTGGATAATCATCGGGTATTGTAACGGAAGCTATCTCTCGCCTACACTGCTCTTGACCTACACCAATTTCTAAAATGGAGACGAATTATAACCTTTGCACAGCGTTAGAATAGACGCCTCATCCCGAGGAACTCTCGGTCAGTCTCCGGTCGTCAACCGGTTACTGCACCATCCCTGATTTTAAGAAAATATTATAGAAGTCAGCATATGGATTTTCGTCTTCAGTTTACCGGCGAGGTCACTACGCCGCCTACGGTTCTATGTGCCTAAACTCTTCCTCAAACCCCGCAAATAACCACACTAGTATTATGGACTAGACTCGGGGCTAACTGATATGAACGCGGTGGAGTCTTATCTACATTACCGATTATCTACAACTCTAACAGAGGGTCCTTGTAACTAGAACTACACCTAGCCGCCCATTTTTTTTATAAGTTTCATCTTCTAGTTGTATCGAATGGTTCTAAAGTTAAATGATCCATTACAAGGGGCAGAGAACTCGGTACCTTCTAATGAAAAATGCTAGTTCACGGATCGCCCGGTTTCGTGAATTGGAGGATTGTTGCAAATCGCCTATCCCAATAAACGCCTTAACTGGTACTTAGTGAAAATCTTGTAGAATTTGGGACTAAATTCGAAAATCTGAGGATTTGATTCTTTTGGAGGAAAATGAAGAATTTGGAGTTTTCCTCTCTCTAGATTCAGGTGAAGTTAATTGCAAATGATGAGGAGAGAGGGTCACAAACCTCAATATAATGCCCTCATACTATGCTTTTTACTTTTTTCGTATTATAAGGCCATTAAGAGTATTCTCCTAAAAAGCCAAGTACGTGACATGAATTTGTACCGTTATAAATTGTATTTCTATACAAACTCCTCTTAAAATATGAAGTATACATCCAATTTGGGTTCCGAGAAAAGAAAGTTGTGTTCCGCAATTCCTGTTTGAATGCGTATTTCTAAGTCAAGGCTGTTTGCCCGAGTCTTAGCGATTCAGGGTTTGTGACCCCATTCCATCCGCCTCAAGTGTGTAATCGCCTTAAGTGTTTGTTCGCCCGTGGTTTTATGGGCTAACCTATGTGTGCAAGAATGTTTTCTTTCAACAGCATACTGATCGTGAATTGTTAAGCCGAGCATATGTGCCTTAATTGGGGCTAAATACGGTTTTATTGGCAATACTCGGATCACCTAGTTAGT